>OMMV01234482.1:0-10831 GCA_900302635.1 Chatrabus melanurus | reverse complement strand
TGAAGTTAGCTGTGTGCAGTGACAGACACACCCACAAGATCACAGAGACAAGTGACAGACACAGTGGAGACAAGGTAAAAACAAAACCAATGTGCAGACAAAACTCATGACAAAATAATCAGAGGAGAACTGAAAAATAACTAAGGCAGAACATAACTGAAAACGTGACTGAGAAAACTAAAGGAGAACTCAGGACTGGATAAAATGACAATCCTTAGAAATGTACTGTAGCAAGACACACAAATCATGTGAAATTTATTTTATTTTATTTATTGTTTGGATTTCCTCAAGAGAAATACTGATGACAGTTTACATGTAAAACAATGCCAGTAGCCTCATAAAAAAAGGTCCTAAAAAGGTTTGCAAAATACAAAATATATAAAACAATACTCCTCAACCATCCCATTGTTGTGATAGTTAATATATTTTAAAATATTAATAATCACCATGATCTCTGTAAGAAATTGGGTAAATTTTTGGTCCCGTCCTGTCAACATTGCAAACTTATCAGGCAGGGCAGATGTGCTTTTTGAAAACACATGTACATATGTGCATCTTCAGACGGCAATGTGATATTATGCATGTGATTGTTCCTACTTCCCAAGTAAAAGATTTACATCCCGGTTTCATTGTCTTCTTGCTCTTCCTTCCTTGGCGTCGGCTCTCCCTCGCTACTGCTCTCGCAGTTGTCTGGACGCCTCCTTAAATCTGAACACCAGAAACATCAGTAAGAGAAATGTCACTGCAATAGCGCAGTCATTACCACAAGAAAGAGAATACTGACAGGTCTGGGAGGACGGCCACGCATCCGGGATGAATAATTTGGTTTGATTTGTTGGCAAAATCTTGGAGAGGACACAAGAAGAGGAAGCACAACGCACCTTTGAAATATCAAAACAACTGCGTCTGAATGTTTGTGTGTTTGTTTTGGAGCACAGTTTCTTTCCGAGCCGTTATCCTCTAGATGCTGCTACCGTGTCTACCCAGAGACGTTAATTAATAGCTAATCAAAGCTAATGTCTCAGCAGCACATCGCCAGCACAAAGACATGATTAATACGTAATCAAAGGCCGTGCAGCACAACGCACAAAGCAGGGCCCACCCCCCGTGCCTCAAACACTACTGTTGTTATAGAAATAAACGAACACTCGCAGCTTAATTAGCTGGCTGTTGGTGTGTGTTGTCTTCATTTGAAGTAGTCGGGGTTTTATCTCAGAGCCAATGCTGGCCTCCTGAGTGACGACACAGAGGTGACATACACACACAGGCATACACACACACTTTTTTTTTTTTTTTAAATGTTTGTGCACTCTATGACATGCACATCATACTTTCTTAAATAAAGAACTCTTCAAGTATTTTAACACAGACATGTTCATGCTGAGTTCTCTCTCTCTCTCTCTCTCTCTCTCTCTCTCTCCAGACCTGCCAACCTTGAACTAAGTCTTGGAGTACCACTTTATGCACGCACTCGCAGACAGCTCATGCATGTATACATACATGTATACATACATGTATGTATGCCTGGCCAAAAACAAAAAAATATTTAAAAAAATACAATACTATATTCTGAACATTCTGAAATCTATATTCTGAAATCTGTGGAAATATATAAATAGACAAACTACTTGCAACAAAATAAACAGGTTTTTCTCAGTTTGAAAAAGGAGTTGCAGTTTGTCTTACTAAGTTTTAGTTAGTTGACACTAACAAAGAGTTTAGGTGTTTGCTGCACTTGCCTTCTGAAGCCTCACAAGTGGCAGACTTGGATTTTTAAGCCCCCATCTCACAGTTACCAAACAAGCTAAAGCTAACAGGGTAACATTGGTTCGGGTATTAATGCATATTTTTGCAGACTGGGCGGTGGTGGCTTGGGTGCAGGTATTAAAAACTATGACGGGGTTATTGCCTCAGTGACTGTGGAGTAACAGTAGGCGTGTTTCCATTTGAAGTAGCGAATAGCGCTGTTACCATATACGTCACCTGCTCACGGCGTATCATACATATTTTATGGAACTTAAATTGTTTCTGTTTGTACTTGAAATGGATGTGGACAGCCTCTATGGTGAGGGATGTTGTGGATCTGTTCTTTTTATTTATCTTTTCCCTTTCAAAACAGACGTGACCAAATTATTCCGTTTGGCTATAAATTAATCTGAATGGAGGGCCGCGGGCCACAAAATGTTTATCTTGAGTGATAAATACACAAACATGCATTATATTTTACAGACACTTTATACTGTAGATCGAAAATGATGTTTCAACAAAAAGAAATCACTTTGATTTTGTTTGCTTAACAGTAAATTATTTATTCCACAACGCTTGCCAAGGTGGGCCAAAACACACCAAAGTCGGGCCTCATTTGGCCTGCCCTGCACACGCAGCCGCACAGCCAGAGCGCTGCAGATGGAAAAAGCTTTTGCTGTGCAGTGTGTACATTTATTTGTGTTTTGCAGCTTGACCGCTGTGAAACAATCACCACATAATGTTTAATCTGTCTGATTAGCAGTTTTGTTAAAGCACGACCTCCGCGCTCCCGTTCGCACACTTTTTCCTCACACTCTGACTTTTTCCTCACACTCTCTGCAGCCATGAAAAAAAGAGAAATAATCCGTACCTGCTACCCTGTATATGCTGCTGGCACAGGAACAGGGTGTTCATCTGTGGGTCCTTTCTCTCCAACGAAATGAAGGCTACAAATATATGTGCCTTTTTTGATATTTTCGATCCCAAAGCCACGTCGCCCACAAGCACGGATCCATAACTTGTACTTCTCCAAGTTTCAGTGTGGCTTCGGAAAACGAATAAAAAACATTTTCCATGTAGTCTCGATCTTGACAACATGAATCTCTCCTGCAATTTCCGTAACAACAATGCTTACTGCAAACAGACGTTTTAAAGCATAAAAAAACGAAGCAAGGCGGACACACATTACACAGCCGAGACAAGCTTTCCCATTGTTTGTCTGCGTTTGAAAATGGCGCGCACGGAGGTGTGACTTCCAGTCTATATTTAGAAGGTCGTTGACTTTTGGTAACAACGCTATTGAGAATATGCTTAATGGAAACACGTGTATTTCGAAAAAACTCTCAAATATTGCAAAAATGTTTTTTACGCTGACATGAGGTGGTTTTCAGGCGATTTGAAGAAGTCTTATTTTGAAAACATGGAATGGAAACACTTTTTCCGCTATTACAGGCCACATGATGTCCAGAAAGCATCACATGACATTCAAAAATACATGACATGGTATGTGTGGATGAAGTAAGAGACGAAGAGATTGTTAAATGTTATACGAGATGATGCTACAGCAGTATTGGATTTTTTTTTTTTTAAATTGGCGGGACTTACCCTTCCATCGCCATGACTATTGGAATTACAGTTCTTGCGAGAGCCTCGCTAGAATAACAGTTCTCACGAGAGGACGGCATTCAGTAACTCAATGGAAACGTTGTCATTTCGCAACTATTTTTTAATGACATTCTGAAAATATTGCTAAACTTTTGACAAATCTGTAATGGAAACCCAGCTAGTAATGACGCAGTCAAAGTGCTGGACGCCTTGATGAAGAGCAGCTACCTGAAGAGCTGCAGCTGAACAAAAAAGGAAAACCAGTAGTGTAAGTCAGTGATTTACCGGATCATAAGTGTAGTAGTGAGGTTAAATTGTAAAGCAGATTGTTTAAAGTGGTTTACTTGCTGCCGTGCTTCATTTTAGTGTCAGCACCGCAAAGCTAAGCCGGCTTGTAGGTTGACAGGAACAAAGTTTAGCACTACAAATTTAGCAGAAGCGACAGAGAGCAAAGTGTGGTTTTGTGGAGAAAAAATTGTGTGAAAATGCCTACAGTCCAAACGATGAGAGAATTGGTAAAACACTGCCATGGCAGAAGTGCTGAATCAGTACCTAGCTGCGGTAGCTGAAGAGATAGCTGGTCTGTTTGAAGGAATACCAGCAGAATACAGAGAGAGGAACTTTGTTCTCATCCTAAAGAGAATGACCAACAACAAAAACTACTGGATGCTGTTTTTAAGCCTGAGGATCACGGAGCAGATCTGCATCAGCTGTTGGTGACCAAAGAAGAGTACAAAACCAACAAACTCAACGAAACTGTCAGTAACCTCTGAAAGCACATGCACAAGTTGAACCCTGTCCCCTGTCCCCCATGTTTCCTTGCCATATATGCACCAAAGCATGTAAGTGGGGTCAGTCAGCCGTCGCATGTGACAACTGGTTCCACTGTAACTGTATGAACCTAATGGTGCCTATATACACTGCTGTAGCCGAGCGACATATCTTTGTGGCTCCAGTGGGATTTGAACCAAGATTTCTCACACTTGAGACAGATGCTCTACAAGGTTAGCCAAAGTGGAATCCCCCCTAGTCAAGCTAGTAGGACCATGTTTTCAATTTGGATTTCACCATGCTACATATCTCCCCACCTCATCTCAAGGTAACAGGTGCATTTGAGCATTAAGAAGCTTTGCCTAGAAGCCAGGACTACTACACTCACCTGCCAACAACACCAATTGTATCCAAGCAGCATATCTTTGTGGTTCCGGTGGGGTTTGAACCCAGATTTCTCACACTTGAAACCAATGCTCTACAAGGTTAGCCAAAGGGGAGGCTGTTGCTCCCACCTCTCTGAAGTCTGCCAAAACTGTCCCGCTCCCCAAGAAATCAACAGTGCACTGTCTGAATGACTATCGCCCACTTGCTCTAATACCTATTATTGCAAGGTGTTCCTCCCTTGCATCAAGGCTGCCATGCCTGCTGAGCTGGATCAAAACCAGTTTGCATATCAGACTAACAGATCAACAGATGAGGGCATCATTACAGCTCTCCACACAACACTTACACAACTGGATCAGCAGAAAACATATGTGAGGATGCTGTTTGTTGATTTCAGCCCAGCATTCAACACCATAATTCCTCAGAAGCTGAGTAACTTGGGCCTCGATAGTTCACTTTGCTCATGGATCATGGACATTCTGAGTGACAGACCACAGAAAGTCAGGATTGGAGGCCGCACACCCTCAACTGTGGCCCTGAGCACGGGGGTGCCAGAGGGCTATGGCACATGACTCCTGCCCCTTTCACCCATCCAACACCATCGATAAGTTTGCCGATGACACCACCATTGTAGGACTCATAACAGACAACAGTGAAACAGCCTACAGAGAGGAGGGCAGTCATCTGGTGGACTGGTGTGCACTTAACAACCTGGACCTAAACATCGCTAAGACCAAAGAAATGACTATGGACTTCAGAAAATCAAGGCACACTGAGCCTCCTGCATCAATGATGAGGAGGTAGAGAGGGCACAGAGCTTTAAGTTTCTGGGAGTCCACATTTCTGCAGACGTGGTCTGTTAACACTTATCACCAGGTGAACAATGCCTAGCAGAGACTTTATTTCCTCAGGAAGTTAAAGCAGTCACGCTGACCTCAACAGCTGCTGGTAAATTTTTATCATGCAAACGTCGAGAGAGTGCTGACCTATTGCTGTACAGTGTGGTATTGCAGCTGCACGGAACAGAACAGGAAGGTTCTTAGGCGGGTGGTGAGGGCAGCTCAGCATGTGAATGGGACCACACTACCATTCTTAGAGGACATTTATGCTGGCCGACTGAAAAAGAAAGCCAGCTGCATTATGAAGGGCACGTCCCACCCCTGACACTGCCTGTTCTCCTCCCCTTCCCTCAGGGAAAAGAAACAAAGCTATCAAATGCAGAACCATCAAACTAAAAAACAGCTTTTTTTCCCAAAGCTGTAAACTCTGCCCCCCCACCCCCACCTCCTCCTTAAGAATGCTGAAGGTTAAGTTAAGGCAGCGCAATCAATCAAGCCTTCATCTTCCAGCAATCCATCATGATGATGCCAGGCCAACATCATTCCCATCTTCAACAAGTTATAAACGTCGCGGGGCGAAGTAATGGGTGGGTTGCACAGGAATGTGAATTATGATTGGCCATACAGGAAGGTGTGCATATCAGATGTGAGGCCGAGATCTTCCAAACAAGCAAAAGGCACATCTAGGATATTCCATCTGTTGTTCCCAACTGGTTTTGTGTGAATATCTTCTGTAGTTTCTTCTCTACGTGCGTCACAAAGTATCACCCGTATGAGGTGTGACGGACGGACAGACAGACGGACAGACAGACGGACGGATGGACAGACATCGCCATCACAATAGGTGGGTTGGTTCCACGCGACCCGCCTAAAAAAATGGTAACCATTCACTTCCAGAGAGCTATAGGCCAATATCTCTTATAGCAACATCATCCAAGTTACTGGAACATATAATCTTCAGCAACATCATGGAACACCTCAAGCAAAACAGTGTCTTGACAGAATTCCAACATGGCTTTTCCGAGCCAAAAGATCCTGCGAGAGTAAGCTACTGATCACCACCTACGAACTAGCTCGTAACCTTAACAACAGGAAACAAATGGATGTTGGATTATTAGACTTGTCCAAAGCCTTCGACCACATTCCACATGAAAGGCTTCTACATAAGCTGTCTCATGATGGTATCCAGGGCCAGACACTGTCATGGAAAAGGGAGTTTCTAACATCAAAGACTCAGAGAGTCATCATTGATCAGAGTGGTGTGAAGTGATGCCAGGCGTCCCTCAAAGTACGTTGTTGGGGCCAGTACCATTCCTGCTCTTTGTGAATAACATGCCGGCCAAGGTCAGCTCAAACAGACTTTTTGCTGATGACTGCCCTTTATACAGAGCTATTGACTCCAATGCAGACCAACAAGCACTTCAAGATGACCTGTCATCTCTCATCCACTGGATGAACCAATGGCAGATGAAAGTGAATGCAACAAAATGCTACATTCTCCAGGTCACCCGCGCAAGGAAGAATATCCACCTGTAAGACTACCACATTAACAATGTGAAGCGCCAGTTGGTGGACTCAAACTCAAACCCATAGGCATAATCCTAAACCACACTCTTTCATGGAACAACCATGTCAGCCACATATGTGGGAATGCCAACAAGGTGCTTGGGTTCATCAGAAGGAACCTCCGACACTGCCCAAGAGCCATCAAGGAACAGGCATAAAAGTCCTTAGTCCGGCCAAAACTGGAACACAGTAGCCCTTTATGGTCCCCTCACATCCAGGCACTGAAACATCAAGTTAAGGCCATGCAAAGAAGAGCTGCACGCTTCATAACCAGCCGATACGAAAACAGGCCAGCACCACATCCATGCTATGTGAACTGTCCCTGGAACAGAGACACTTGGATGCATCACATATCATGACGTACAAGATCACACGTGATTTTGTGGCAATAGACCAAACATCATACCTCACCCCAGCAGGAAGAGCCACTAGAAGACACCATGGACTCAAGTTCCAGCACCACCAGTGTAATGTGTCAATATTCCAACACTCCTTCTTTCTCCAGACTGTCCCAACATAGAATGCACTACCAGCTACCCTAGCAGACACCCCCATCCTGGATGCCTTCAAAGCAGGCCTCCAGGCCCACGGAGAGGTGCAGTAGAGCAGTCACACCCACTCCTGCCAGCTACCCTATATGTACATAGTTTGTATATATGTTATGCCTACCCGTCAGTGCACCCAGTCACCGCAGTTGTGCAATATTCCATTTAGGGGCACTACAATTTAACCGGGAAGAAGAAGAAGAAGCTAACATCACAGACCTACCAATAACTACTAATGGTGCAAACATACAAATGAAATAACATGAAAATTTCACTCGATGGAAACGCTGGAGCACACAATTCTTAGATGGTCCGTTAGTACAGCTAACAGCACAGTAAGCCATATTATCTCAGATTTCTGTAATGAAATGCTCAGAAAAGACAAACACAATTGTCCACAACAGCTAGCAGCCACTGCTAGTGGTCTCTGCTAGACCATAGGGCTAGACACGGCTCAAAGGCACACCAGCTGTGGGGATAGAAGATGGAACTGTGATTGGTCGAACTTAGCTGTGGGGATTGGTCAGGCTCTTCTTCTTCTTTTGCTTTTTGGCAAGCATAGATTTTCGTGCAGCTCAAATGGTCAATAATTTACTTGAGGTTTTTTTGCATACATTTGAGTGACAAATTGTACCAGCGTATTTTGATGTCAAAATGAATGCCTGGTACGAAAAATGTGTACAGGTTGGCAGGTCTGCGCTCTCTCTCTCTCTCTCTTTCTTTTTCTCCTCTCATGTGCGCATGTGGTACAAGTGTTTTCTGACCTGACAGCCCAAGTCTGTGGCAGCAGGAATTACAGGTGTGTTTCAGCAGGAAGCCACTGATGGCAGCATCTCCCAGGTTATCAGGACCAAAGTACATCTCACCCTGACCGCCACTGCAAGAGTTAAATACTGCATTACAATCAAGCCATGAATAAAAATGCCTCATTTGTTTTTATATTTTCTTAATATACTCGTGTTTGAGATTAGTTTGAGACTTCCAAACCATGGGCCATAGGCTACAGTGAGTATGCAATGCCATCCTACTATAATCTGTGTTCAGATTTGTTTCAAACTCGTCTGACATATGCATTTTAAGAAGGGAAGTCTGAAATGAAAAATACCTTGATCATTTTATGCTAATCAAAGCTTTTGTCACTTTCTCTGCAGCATAATTTTAATGAATGGAAAACGAACTACAGAAATTCTCGAAGGCACAGCATGATGAAACCACCTGGCTGTTGTAGCCTATCAACACAGTTTTCCAGAGAATGCTAATTACACACAGCTTCTTGGAAAATACACTGATTTCAAAACTTTTAATGTAATTAATTTAATTAATGGAAATTTTTAATGGCTCCGTATTTATAAGAAAAAAGCTAAATTGATTTATATAGTAAATACGTTTCCATGGTGACTGAAAATGGTCTACATAAAACACAAATATTAAACTTAATACTTTATTCACTTTGTAACTTTTCACACAATGTGAACAAAAATTAAAGCAGAACATCACAAATTTGCTACACTGGAAATAATATTAGTTGTGTGTCCTGAATAGTTAAAATTGTGTCACACTTCTAGTCTGATGGATCTGTATCTGGAGATACATCTGAAAATATGGGACCATCTTCTATTCAGGGTCTAGACTTTTACATGTCACATACAGCCACAACAGTAGATGGTGCCAAATACCCGTGAGACGAGCATGTCCCTCATGACTGAAGTGACTCGTCCCTCTAACTAGTTTATAATGCTACATGACAGAGAAACACAGTGATTGTCCTGAAAAGAATGCAGCACAAAAGTCGGGCAAGTTAACCAGTAACTGACAACAACTTATGATGTCAGCTTTAAGCTTGTGGTGATAAATGCAGCAGAGCAATAAAACAACTCTCATGCAACCAAGAAATAGAGTGTGAGAGTTTAATGTTGGAAGACAGTGAGCACAAAAAAGATCATCTTAAAAATGCTAACAGTCAGAAAAAGCCTTACCATGGTCATAAAAGTGAAAGTGTGACAGTGTGTGGTTGGAAAAAGAAATGAGGGGCTGCCCATTAAATGTGCTTTCATCAGCATTATTTTCAAAATAAAAGCACTTTCATTCATTCATTCATTAATCTTCTGAATTCACTTATTCCAATTAAGGGTCAGGGCGGGGTGTGGGGGTGCTATCCCAGCGGTCATTGAGCGAGAGGTGGGGTACACCCCACGATAGTAAATGAATCAAGAATATTTGCACTGCTCCACCAGACCTTCAGGAAAAAAATTATAAAGCTTTCATGTCCATGCACTTACAAACTTGAGATAAATATTTTGAAATCAGATTTTAAAGATGTTTATAACCATAGTTAATTAATAAGCTTGTTGTTTGAAAGAAAATGATCACTCCACCTTTGATTATCAGCCATAATCACAGTTGGATCTGTCAGCTCATCGGCCACTCCTGTTAAGAACAGAGGAAATAAAAACCGTACAGAAAGATACATACACATTCATCATCCTCAACAATCATTTCTAATGCCCACAAACACGGGTCTGCAAAACACACACACACACCTTGCATGTCCAGCACCAGCAGCTCTTTGTGTGAGTATTCATAGGTCCAGTGGGAGAAAGCTAGCAGCATTTCTTCCAGTGAACAGCAGGGGGTGATCTCCTCCCCTGTGTTGTTGTTGAACTTCCTGAAGTCACCGGACATGTTTCTCTCAATGGTCAGCCACTGGCCATTTAAATTCCAGAGGATCAGCAAAACATCGAGAAACCTGGTGGGACCAATAGTCATTAGTGCCTGCAGACACACAGATGGAAACAGATAAGATAAGACGTGCACACCTTGGAGAGTGGTGCAGGTCGCCTGGTTTAAGCCGGTTAAACACCTGCATCAGCTTCTGGGCTGCTCTCTGCTGCTGGATCTCCTTTATAGGCATTAAACAGAGGTTTAGCATGCCTTTAAACTTCAAATCATTCATTTATACCAAAACAGGTGTTAAAATTCCGAAGCTGCTTTCTCACAGTCTCTAACTGATCGAGTCCTATAGTACTAATAGTTTCCAAATCACCTAAATGATATTGGTCTATGCACTGCACGGCAATCAAATAAGTTCACGGCACTCACGGTAAGTACTATGTAATTACAGTCTTGATCAGGCTTACCGGCATCTCTGAATTTTAAGTACAGAATTTACTATATGTTCAGAAATAAACGCAAATGAACTAATTTTATACAATCAGAATATTTAATAAAATGTTCAAAGTTATTGAACAACAACAAATTGCTTTCATATAGTACTCATATAAAATGTATACATGACAATTATTGGCACACCGATGGATTTACAGTAAATCATCACTTTTTACAGCCACTTTTCTGTAGACAAGTCAGGGGATG
>OMMV01234481.1:0-10749 GCA_900302635.1 Chatrabus melanurus | reverse complement strand
CTGCCACAAGCTGATTATCTCATTCAGGTGTGCTCAGCCAATAAAGAGCTAACAGACACCTGAATGAGCAAATCAGCTTGTGGCAGAGCAGGGAGAGATGGAAAATGTGCAGGATAGCGGCCCTCGAGGACCAGGATTGGCCACCACTGGTGTAAACCCTTTGAATTTTTTTGTTTTGTTTAAGTCACCAAAAGAATTTTCTTTGTCACCACTATAATTTTGTTCCACAATACTCAAATAACGGATGTACAGTCTTATATTAATAATATTATCAAAATTGGCCTTTTCTGGGGAAGAAAATTAGAATTTTGAACCACGTGGATAAAAATTGGGAAACTCAGTTTCCCAGCATGGCGTACAAGAGTCAAAGGGCGTTTTCGGGTGGTACTTTCAGTCCGAACTTTTTTTTTTTCCCCCGTTCCGGTCCTTTAACATAGCTTACTGAACCACGTCCACCCAAATTGGTAAAACTGTGCACTGAACGGAACAAAGATGGTGGATGATGAAGTCGGCGTGTATAGACTGATTGGCGATTGTCTATAGTAACTTTTTGGATCCACTACTCAATAAAATCATAAAAACTGTAAATTACGATGAATTTGGTTGACGCCATCTTGTGGTCACGTGACTGGTAAGAACCGCCTGGACTGGGGTTTTGGGAGCTGTTCGGACCGGAGGCTGCAGTTCGGACTAAAGCGACCACTCGAATGAAGAAAAGTTCGAACTGGGAAAAAAAAGTTTGGTCCAAACGTATCACCCGAAAACGCCCAAAGGGCACTGCTGGCCACATACGCTCGTGTTAGATTCACGGAGCCCATGAAATGCAGTCGACCTTTAATTGTGACTGAAAGTGCAAAAAAAATAACAGAAAATTGAAACAGAAAAACAGTGAACTACGGCTAAAATCTGGACATATTTCACACAAAAATTTTGCTGGATATCTGTTAGACACAGCTGTCAGTTGTCACTACTAACGTTAATTACAGTTACAACATTTTTATTTACTTTGCCAAAATGAGTGAGTGGGGAGACTAACATTTAAATAAAATGTTTTATCATAGCTTTATCAAAAGTATTTTTTGCCAGTTCTAAAAGTTGGAAATTCCGAGTTCCCAGTTTCCATCGAATGCAGCATGAATTTACGCATGCGCTTCGTCCTTCATGTCGTCTGTAAAATCCGAACGAAAATCCTCACAGAATCCCCCCAAATAAATACTTTACCAGGAACAAAATTAGCCGTAATTTTGTAATATGCCGCAGAAATAAACGTACTTTATGATAACTAGGTTTCAACACGGGGTAAATTGTCAGTTCTTTTTAAAATTAAAGGGGTATACACCTTTAAGAGCTACATCTGCATAGTGACAGTCATTTCACATGCTGCATTCACGTGCCTCAAGACTTTTTGCTGCCTTTGGGTGGACCAGCTTCATGCTTAAACTTTTTTTTTTTTTTTTTTACACAATCTTCAGATATCACCTACTACTATGATAAGGATTTCAAACTCATAATGTTCTGTATGTGCGGCATGTTCTGACAATATTTGACATTACTACCATTATATACCAGCAGATGGCGCTGTCTTATCAATGCTACTAATGTTGCATAAATTCATTCTTACACAAATTCAGATCGCTTTCTTCATTGTTCTGCTGATATAATGAAATCACATTTCCCATTAGCTGCACAGTATATTTTCGAAGGCAAGTAATGAACAGATTTTTCTTAGCTTTTTACTGCCCCTTATTTTTGTTTGATGGGCACATTTGTTATTGGACAAATAAATCCTTTTTTTGTGTGTGTCTGATTAAGGTTATGCCCTGGATGTCTTTAAAAAAAAAAAATGTCATTCTGTTGCCAAGTTTACATATTTTAACAAGCCTCCAAATTCTAGAGAAGCTGGCGCGCAGCTATAGCCCTGGTCAGAATTGTTGGCACCCCCATATTTTATATACACATTTTAAAATATGGTCAGAAATAAATACAAACAAACCAATTTTGTTTATTTAATCAAAATAATTTTAAAAATGTCCAAAGTTATTTGCCAACAACAAGAAAACAAACTGCTTTCACAAAGTGAAACAAAAAAAAAAATTACTGACTTGAAATGTATGCCGGACACAATTATTGGTACTGTTTGATGAATTTACAGTAAATCATCACTTTTACAGTCAGTTTTCTTGAGACAAGTCAGGGGATGGACACATGAATATTTCCAAGTCACTGAATAGGTTTTGGACTTTATTTACATCAATCTTTAACAAATACAAACAGTATGGTGCTGTATGGTAAATCTGTCTGGAGGAGGCAGTTCTCAAAAACTGAGTGACCATGCAAGAAGGAGACTAGTGAGGGAAGCCACCAAGACACCCAGGACAACTCTGAAGAAGTTATAGACTTCTGTGGCTGTGATTGGAGAAACAGTGCATTGTGCAGCTTTTGTCTGTTGCATCACCGCTCACAGCTTCACAGTGGAGTGGAGCAGAGAAGGATTTTCATACAACAAAACAGATCAAATCTAGGCTTGCATCTCCCATGTGCCTTCTGGCAAACTGCAGCTGAAATTTCACATCTTTTTAAGAAAATGCTTCTCTGCTGGTCCACCATGAAGCTGTATAACTAGTGATGCAACAATTAAAAGTTGCACTGTGCACAGTTTTTCAATCACAGCCACAGACGCCTATATCTTCTTCAGAGTTGTCTGGGTGTCTTGGTGGCTTTCCTCACTCATTTCCTTCTTGCACGGTCACTCAGTTTTTGAGAACTGCCTCCTCCAGGAAGATTTACCATACAGTACCATACTGTTTGTATTTCTTAATGACTGATGTAATGACTTGGAAATATTCATGTATCCACTCCCTGACTTGTCCAAAGAAAACTGGCTATAAAAGTGATGATTTACTGTAAATTCATCAAAAGGTGCCAATAACTGTGTCCAGCATAGATTTTATGTGAGTATTTTTTGTTTCACTTTGTCAAAGCATTTTGTTTAGTTGTTGTTGCCAAATAACTTGGGACATTTTTAAAAATATTTTGATTAAACAAAATTGGTTTGTTTGCCTTTATTTCTGACCATAATTTAAAATGTGTACATAAAATATAGGGGTGCCAACAATTCTGACCAGGACTGTAGAGGCAGGTGACAAAGACGAGACAAAGTGTTTTTATAATCTTTGTAATGTTGGCCCACAACAAGCAGCCAGTGTGGAAGCCTATTTCTGCTGCGCGTATGATAAGGAAATGTATAAAAAAATGTCAAAATTCTAAGATAAATGTTCAGAATTTCAAATTTCTCAGTCAAAATTATGAGACAAGTCAAAAGTGTGACTTTTCAGATCCAAATTTCATGATTATAAAAAGTCAAAATTTCAACTTCCCCAGTCAACATTATGACATAAGTCAAAATTTGGACTTTCAAAGTCAGAGTGATATTTAAAAAGTCATGATTTAGATTTTCTAAGTCAGAGCCATGAGATACAAAGTGAAATTTAGGCTACAGAATTTGACATACAAACAAAATACGACCAAAATTTCACCATTCTATGTCAATCTATGAAGTCAAGACTTTGAGTTTTAAAGTCAAAATTTTTGTGAAGCAAATGACAAATTTCTGAGTTTTAAAATCACTATTATGATAGTAGAAGAACAATCCTAATGTTTCCTGACACTTTCACGGGGACCAAGGTCTGAAAGTGGTTTTGGGTTGCCTGAAGGATCCTAAACAAATTTGGCTTGGGTGTCCCGGGTGCGTATCTATATTCCCCGGTGACTATATATACAAGATTTGTTCAAAATAAAAGTTGAAGCGATGAATTTGTCACACGCATGCATTCTTTGAGTTGCTTAAATTAGGATAAGTTCCCACTCTCACGGGGGTTCAAAATAACAGTTTGAAAAATATCTACAATTCATTCAAATGATTATGGTGCAACAAATAAATGCAAGACTTCAAGATAACTTGAGTCCTGTCAGAAAACTACTTATTTTGGGGATCAGAAATTTTTCTTTGGATTTCAGATCATATGGAAAATTACACCTAAGAGAGTCATTTTATCAGCCCCGGGGAATATGGGTACTGGGGAACATAGAGCTGATCCTGGGTGTCCCTCTTCAAAGAGGTGGGCATTTTTGGTATGGGGTTTACATTGTGCTAATTATGTGTGCACTTTTACGGAGCTGCTCTTTAAATCTCATTGCACTGTGTATAATGACAATAAAGGCTTTCTATTCTATTCTATTCAAATGGGGTTAAAATGTGAAAATGCTCCAATAGTGTTGAATAGTATATACTGTATCAAAAATGAAAGTTGAAAATTTGAATAATAAATCTAATAAAATTAACAATTTCAAAGCCTACATTTTGAATCAAAATCTCATCATTTCAATTTACAATGTTGAAATTTTGATCTTTTTTAACATACAAAGTCAAAAATTTTAACTTGGTATCTCATAATTTATAACTTCTAAAGTCAAATGTTTGACTTTCTAATCACCATTATGACTTACTGTGGACATATAATTCCACATGCCAGCTTTAAAAAAAAATAAATAAAAAAATTCTGGCAGAAATCTGCTTCCGTACACGGAGCGATAATAGTCTTTGGCAGATGTTTTTCAGTTCTCTGGAACCTCAATGGAGCTACATAAACGGCATCTTTCCAAATGGTGTTCCATCATGGTGTACCTCTGAGGAATCTTCTTGTTGCTTTGATGATGATGGTCGAGAGTTTGACCTGACACGATCATCAAAAATTTCCCCATTTGTGTTCTGCCTGGTGGAGGTCTGGTGACCGTGAAGGCTGTATGGTGCCAGCAAGCTCAGTTCTCCTAAACTACATTCATCCCATTAGGGCAGTCACATCAGTTTGCCATTGAAGCCCCTCATTCACATGCACATTAATCCCTAATCACTGTTAGCATAGCAAAGCAAATGTCCAGCACTTAAAAAGGGGACGTGCGATAGGATCCCGTCTCCATTGGGTATTGCTGCTGCTGCTCTTTGTTCCCTTATTTGTTCAGGTTTGTTGTTTAAGTGCCTCAGTGTCTAACACAGAATAAACCACTGTCCTGCAGCCAGACATTCAACAATTTCTTCACTTCAAATTCCCTCATGTTCTATTTGTTATCCGGAACCATTCCGGACTTGCTTCCGGTCGTTCTGTCACTCTCGAGGAACAACCTCAACAGCTCCTCTACCCACACCTTCCTCCGCCGAGGCTTCACCGCGGGCCGTCTCCCGATCCTTCGCTGGTCTTGCTTGCCCAAAGCTCTGCTGGTTCGGGTTTGGGTTGTTTTGGCTGCTCCACGACTTGCTCCGGCTGTGGCTCGGCTCCTGAGAAGGCCGGGCCCCGCTGCCATTTACGGAAACCTTCGCTTTGTAGCACAAGCCGCACACCAAACCGACGAAGGCCCGCCTCATTTCCCGGCTGGCCAGAGTGTAAATGATGGGGTTCAAGGCCGAGTTGAGCACAGCCACCGCGATGAACCAGTCGGCCTTGTAGAGCACGGAGCAGCGCCAGCGCTGCTCGCATGCCACGTCCACCAGGAGCAGGACAAAAATGGGCGTCCAGCAAGCGATGAAGACGCCAACTACGATGATGACGGTGCGCAGCAGGGACATGGCGTGCTCAGAGTTGCTGTGCTTGCTGACCTTTTGGCTGCTGGACTTGACCAGGATGTAGATTCGGGCGTAAAGGACTGAGATGGCCAAGAGCAAAACCATGAAAACAGTGATGCAGAAAGCTACATACTTCTTGGTGTAGAGGGGCAGCACTGTGGAGCAATCGGGGAGGTTTTCCAGACAGTTCCAGCCTAGGATTGGCAACGCTCCAAGAGAAACCGCGATCACCCAGCAGGTTCCTATCAGCAGAAACACTCTGTAGTTCTTGTTGGCGTCGTAAGGCCTCATTTTGATCATAGTCAGGTGTCTCTCTATTGCAATAGCCAGGAGGCTAAAGATAGACGCGCCTAGAGCGACAAACATGCTGCCCTCTCTGATGAACCAGAGAGCAGGTGAGAGCTGCAGCGTCTTCTCCCCGGACAGCAGCAGGTTGACCAGGTAAGCTACTCCAGCCAGCATGTCGCACAGCGCCAGGTTGCCGATGAAGAAGTACATGCGGTTGTGGAAGCGGTGGTTTCTCCATATGGCTACGAGCACGGTGAGGTTCTCCAGGACAATGAAGCTGCATATGACGAGGAACACAATGGTTTTGGTGTCCACAACGCCGCCGCTTGAGCCGACGTTGGGCCGGTGGTCCAGCTTACCCGTGTAGTTGTAGTGAAGGTATATCTGAGGGTTGATCATCTTCACAGCACCGGAAGCTGAGGCCGGATGTCACACGTGAGCAAGGAGTCCGGTGTCGGCAGTTCCAGCACGTTAGACTGCAAGAAGTGAGGAGCAGAGAACATTTAAAGATTGATTTTTTTTTTTTAAACCTCCATGTGGTCAAAAATCTGATCTTGTGTGTATGTGTGAACATGATTAATCAGATTTTTTAAAAAATTATTATTTCAGATACATGCTGCTTGGGTCGCAGTATCAGATTTTTTTTTCATTATTATTACGTAATTTTATCTGATTTTCTCATCCGGATGGTTCACATTCATGTTTGTTCGTGACTTGTGTCTGATTGGATGATTGGATTGTTCTGTCAGATGGTACATTATTAGAGATCAGATAAATCCAGTCTGGAATCACAAGGGCCATGTTCACATTAGCAGTTGAAGAGGCCTAAATCAGATTTTTAAAATTTATTTATTTAATTTTGCCTGTTTGTGATGGAAGATATTTTCTGTGTACTTTGAACACACCAAATCAGATTTTTTTTGTTTTACATGTATAAAAACCAGTTAAAATAAACTGAAGAATGAAGTAGGGATGGCAGTGCCAAAAAGTACACAAACAAGATAGTACGGGATAATCCTAATTAACTGGCAAAGTGCAAGGGTCATCCTTTACTTCTTTACACTTTGTATATCACTAGCTCACATAATGCTTACCTGACATTAAAATTTCTGGTACATGAGGGTTTGACCCTTTAATTAGGAGCATCCTGTACCATCTTGGAATTAAATTGAAAAGGCCGTCCCTAATTCATAGATTGCTTGGTTAACAGTTTATAATGTATATTGTGTAGTAAAGGAATGGCTGGTGGTATGAATACCATTACTATTAGAGTCACTCTGATCTGCTCTTTCATGGATTGAGAGTTGTAAGTGTTATCTTTGTACAGTAAAGCTTGTTTGAAAAGTGTAAAGAAGTAGGGACGACCCTTGCACTGTGCCAGTTAATTAGGATTATCCCGTACTGTCTTGTTTGTGTACTTTTTGGCACTGCCATCCCTACTTCATTCTTCAATTTATTTTAATTGGTTTTTCTTTTTACTTGTGTTTATTTTTGTTGTGATTTACTCACAGAAAGACACTAAAGTAGATGCGTATCAACTACCATGTGGAAGTCAGGAAATATGTGACACAACGTCATGTGCACAGCATGTATAGCAAGTATATAAATGCACTTTTCTTAGATGTACTTGAAAATATTTGAAGCTAAGATAAAACTACGATGTCACTGTACTTCCTCATATGGAATAGAACAGATTGATATAAAAAGTAACGGCATAAGTAGTTGTGGTGTCGAGTTATCCCCATTGACTAAGAAAGAAGAAGATGGAGAAAATGCAGTTTCTGGCTCCTAGCGGTTCCGTATGCAGACAGCAGTTTGCTGGTGCAACAGCAGTTGTACTAGATGTAAAATCACTCGTAGAACACGATGGTGAAGGTTAGAAGTCTTGAAAGTGTACCATTTTAGAGATATTCCTGTTTTTGTATTGTATTACACAAATGTAACATCCGGGCCATCCCTACTTATAGAGTCTACCGACTCTGATATCTGGGTCACTTGGGCCACATCCACGTGATGTCAGATTCAGGTTCTTTCAGTTGGTAATGTGTAGGTGAGCCAAATTTGTTATGGAAAATCAGACTGGGAATATTCAGAAAATATCCAACATATTTCACATGCAGGGAAGAAAAGCTGATTCAGGTCAATGAAACCAGTCATGTGAACGTAGCTGTATATGTGGTTGTAAACCTGATTTGTATCTGATCTCTGCAGTGAGCAAAAGTCAGATTGGATACGGATCAATGACAAACATGAAGGTGACCCCCCCCCCACATAAAAAATTAATCTGTCAAAAAATAAGATTGTGGTCATTTCAGCCAGTAATGTGAATGTAGCTGTATATGTGGTTGTAGACCTGATTTGTATTTGAGCTCTGCTGTGAAAACAGTCAGCTCAGATACGGATCAATTACAAACATGAAGGTGAACCCCCCCAAAAAAAATAATTTGGCAAAAAATAAGATTGGGGGTCATTTCAGCCAGTAATGTGAATGTAGCTGTATGTGTGGTTCTAGCTCTGATTTGTATCTGATCTTTGCTATGAAAAGCCGGATCGGATATGGATCAATTACAAACATGAAGGTGAACAGACCAGATTTGAAATAAATAAATAATCTAATCTGGCAAAAAATAAGATCAGGGTCACTTCAACCAGTAATGTGAATGTAGCTAAAGTTCATGCTGTCATGATTTCAATGAATGTTGGTGGTTGTTTGTTTGTTTGATTTTTAAAAGATGCATTTAAAGGGATGGTCACTGTCACAAAAAGCGGGTCCCTGCCAGTAAAATACAAAACCAATTTGAAATGTGTTTTTTACACAAACATTAATAACGCTATGTTTATAGTTGTGATGATCTGACACAGTTTTTTTCAATGATATATTGTTATAGCGTAGTACATCATTTATGTTTAGCAGTGTACACAGCCCCTGACAAATAAATACATAAACCATAAAAAAGCTGATTTTTTTTTTTTAAAGTAACACAAACAATGCTTGCTTGGATAAAACTGTTAAAGTAAAAAAAAAGAAAGAAAAGACTCTACTCTTTTTCCTGAAAATAAAACCCAGTGAAATACTTCAGATGCAACAATATGATGTTTTGTACTTCACACAGCTATCATGACCAATGCCTAAAACAAAAGTTCATCTGCAAACTTAAATGAATCTTCATACATTTCGTCCTGGTTTCACTTAAAATGAGACAAACGTGCAGCATTTCATAAACTTACTGTGGGATCCGGCTTCAGTTGAAAGCCAAACATTGCATTGCTGAGGGTTTGGATCTTTGTATTCCACAGACTCTGTGCTGGACTCTCTCTGGACTCCTCACATCTGAATCCGGAGATGTGGCCGTTGAGCTGGAAGTCACACCCCTCCCTCAGCTTGAGCTCCTGCAGGCTCTACAAACAATATCTCAGTCCTGTGTTACAGCCGCACAGCAGGAATTCATCCATTCATTTGCATCCATATTTCTGTCCCATTTATGTTCACGTTCAAACACAAACAAGAGCTACAAAATAATCATTTAAAAATAAAATATCATTTCACTTCAGATTTAGAAATCATTCGTTATATAATACACATTCAGTACATTCTGCAGTGTTAAATTAACACTACAGCAAGTGCATATCGGCCCATTCAAAACGGTGTTAAATAAACCCTATGATATTGTTAAATCAGACCAATCACAATATAAATTTAATCTATCAGTGATGACAACTCGATTTAACACTCTTAGAGTTAATTTAACACTATCATACAGTTGAATTAACACTACTTGAGATTTAAAATGATTACAAGCAACAGTGACTTCCAGGTCCCTGCGATTAGTGACGAGGATGCACAAGTAAAGGGCCTTTCACACCGAACACGATCTTTACGTCATTTTGCGCTTACTGACGCGCAGAATGCACAGTGGCTTGCCGCTGAGGAGGCGGAGTTTTCTACATCACCATTTCTGTTCTGACTGCTAAGAACAAGTCCAAACGTCGCCGTGTTTGTTCAGATGCTGATAAATAACCAGCTTCTGCAGTTTGTTGTCTTCCGTGTTGGGCTGGACGCCACATTTCTATTGGTCGCGTGAATATACATCACAGCGCACCGCGGTCAAACTTGAATTTGGTGGAACTTTGAAAGTAACGGCGTATGTCGCGTTGCTCGGTTACGGCTTCCCGTGCGGGGCTGGCCATTTAAAATAACGGGTTTCAGAGTGGTGCGACCAGCGAGGGCGACACTTTGGATCTTCTTCCAGAACTTGTACACCTCACAATAACTTGTACTTACATCAGTCAATCATGTGGTTGATTGATTGATTTGACATAAAGTTCGCGTTCAGTGTGAAAGACCCTTAAGGGTGCACTGAGCCGATATTCTGGATCTTATTGGTCTGATATTGACTAAAATTACTGGATCAGATACTGGAAATTTAAAAAAGTCTTATATTACACATTTGAGTCATTTTATGGGCTATGTATGTTTTCCTTTAGGGGAGTAGAATATTTGTTTCATGATTTGATTTGATGTTTGATGGATGGCTAGGTTAGCAAACGTCCATCCAGACAAATGTCTTTATGAACAGATTAGTTGTTTTAAGACAGGGGATTAGGTATCGGTATCAGCAGATACTGAAGGTTCCAGTACCCGTATCATAATCAGACATGAAAAAGTGGTATTGTGCCATCCCGATTCACAAGCACCTCCATAGGTTTGTCTGTGTTTAGTTTATTACCCCGCCAACAGCGGGGTTATGTAATCACCTCTGTGTGTCTGTTTGTTAACAGGATTTCTCGGAAACTAATGGACGAATTTTGATGAAATTCGGTGGAATGATCAGTTATATTATGTG
>OMMV01234479.1:2532-13589 GCA_900302635.1 Chatrabus melanurus | reverse complement strand
TTTTTGTCTGTCTGTTTGTCTGTCTGTCTGTTTGTCCACAACATAACTCAAAACGTTATGGACCAATTTTGATGAAATTTTCAGGATAAGTGGGAAATGGCCCAAGGACCAATCGATTAGATTTTGGTGGTGATCCGGATTATCATGTAAATCTGGGATATTAAAAAAAATAAAGATTTATTGATTGAGTTGGATATTAATCTCTACCAAAATGGTTTATGCTGGCATTATCATTGGGTTCTCAGAAGTCCGTCTGCTGGAAAAGAACATCTCCACATTATGGGGGACTGAACTGCCTTGGCGGAGGTTTGCGCTCTCTGAGTGCTTTCTAGTTGTCACTGTGTTCAAGTCATCTGGTGTAAATTTAACTTTGGTGCCGTAGCGCCGAGATGATAAAATGCCATAAATTATTTCCCATGAGCATGCATTGTGCGTACGGTCAGTAAAGTATGGAAGTATATCTCATTGCTTTGTCGAGCAAGCTGCATAGGTCAGTGTTTAGTCATTCTGATTCCAAAGCGGCACAGGTTGCTGAAATGTCCAGATGGTCTCTGGCTTAGAATAAATTTGTTAATTAAGGGTAGATAGCAGCATTACTTTGGAGACTCATCATTTTTACATCTCTTCTCGGAGTTAAAACATTATAGGATTTGGAATTCCCTCTTTCCTGGTAGTTCTACAAAATGTAATTAAGGTGCTAACCAGCAGCTTCACCGGCTCATGAACATGTTTAACGAGATGAAGCCTTATGTTCTTTGAGCTGTTCTGTTTTAATGACAAATTGGGTAATGAACAGGTTGAGATCACATTTAGCTCTTGGTGGTACCACAGATTGACGGCAGGTTTCTTGCAGGGACAAACAGCAATAATATTATCGTAAATATCTTGATTATAACAGTGGAAAACGGTGGGAAATTTATTGCCAACAAAGTGACATGCAAAAAAAAAAAAGTCTTCATTAATGCATAATAGTAGCAGTAGAGGTGTGGACTCGAGTCACATGACTTGACTCGAGTCAGACTCGAGTCACAATTTTGATGACTTCAGAATTAACTTGACAAAATTAGGCATGATTTGTGACTCGACTTGAATACTGTTGACTTGAGACTTGACTCGGACTTTGCCTCTTTGACTTGTAATGACATGTCTTGGGTCAAAATAAATTTATTTAGGCTATCTTAAAGCTCGAACAATTTTATCGATCTGGGTAATCTGCATTGTATTTTAATTTTAGTTTAAACTGTAGTTGCATCCAAATATCTGAGCAGCCAAATAATGCGCACGGCTGTGGTTCATTCCCGCGCACCGCACGCAGCACGGAGCCAAATAGACAGAGAAATGATCTGCAGATGCCATTTTGACATCATGCCGGCAACATTAAATAATTAACGCCTTTTACTGGACTTTCTATGACTGGCAGTGTGGTGGCCAAGCAGTTGAGTGCGATTGTTTCCAAAGCAGAAGGTTCCCGGTTCAAGGCCACCCCTGCCCATTCCGGCGTAAAACTTGTGCCAAATCAACATGCAGATCCATATTGGATAAGCTGTGGCAACCCTGATTTGAAATTGGGAGAAGCCAGAAAGACTTGCTTTACTGGACTTTCTATGACTGGGAAAACAGTCACACACACAGAAAATATGAAAACTATTTCAGCGATTGAAAAAGGTCACATGGCTGTGTCGGGTTCATTTTCTGCTCCAGTTTAAGCGAACGCACATGTAGCTCTGTGACCCACAGGATCTGGATTAAACAAATGGAAAAGCTGAGGTGATATTCTTAAGATTTTATATTTTAAAACATTTGACAGGAGGTCAGGTACGAGCGAGTCAAATAAAAAAATAAAAGGCGCGCACGCCGTGTGCACACACAGGTACACAAAAAAAAACAATTAAATGCGCACTGTCAAAAAATGAGGTCCATAAAGAAAGAGGGGAAAAAATAAGAGGAGTCTGGAATTAAACACTGTACGTGGCTGAGAAAAAAAAAACAGAAGAGGATCACATCACTCTTTATATATCTATATATATATATATATATCATTATTATTAGGCTGCACATGTATGTTTTATTTAACTCAAAGTGGGCTACTTCTTATTTTATTAATTTTCCTCAAATATGGGAAGGACTCAAATAGGCCTGCATAGCTCTATGTTTAATTTATTTCAAAGAAGGCCTGCCTATTGCAACCTTCTCATTGCCGTATGTTAAATTTGGAGGCAACGCCTGAGAAAAATCCATTTTTGTGGACTTTTGATTTCCCTGACACTGAGTTTAAAATGACTACTCTTTTCTTTGCTCTCACCCCTGCTGATTTCTGTTGTGTGCACAGGTCTTCTAGTTTGCCAAGGCCTGTAAAATGTATCAGAGTTTCATAGCTTCGTAATGCAGATCAAACATTGTTTTACTGAAATATTAAGTGTCAATGTGATGAATGGAAAATTGTGGCATACTGTAACAGGCATCCACACACACACAGCTCATATGTGCACCAACCCTCACTAGTCAAGGTGCTTTACCAACTGTAGGGTCACAGTGGTGCCTTCCATACTAATAAAATTCAATCCCACCATCCACTCTCACTTCTCTTCTGAGAGAACATATGATACTTTGATGGTCTTTGGGCACATGAGTATTTATTAGAATGACACTGTAGATTAGATCAATATGTTGAAATTATGATTGATAGCATATTATGATACCATTATTAGGCAAAGAATACATTGCGACTTCATCAGGACTTGAAAAATTTTGAGACTTGGACTTGGCCTTCTCTGTCTTGACTTGGGACTTGACTCGAACTTGAGTGTTAGGACTTGAGACTTACTTGTGACTTGCCAAACAGTGACTCAGTCCCACCTCTGAGTAGTAGTATTCTAAATTCTGGCTTCTTGCAACATATCTACATTCTATCATAAAGTGCTAAATTAAGTGAAATTAAGTGAAACTTTTTTGCTAAATTGTGCAGTTCTCTCAGGCTTTTACTGTGTTTCAGAACAAGCTATCTGTATTGTTAAATGTGATAAATGAAAAATTCAGCTTTTTTTTTGGCTGCCTTCCTTATAAATCCTCAATGGGGCTCCAGAGAGGCAACCATTGTCGACATTTTTCCTCGGCCACTGTCGGCTCATGCTTTAAAATAAGACACATGCAAACAAAGATGAAGCCATCCAATTCACCTTTGTGATCAGATATTTGACTATTGCTTTAATACATTTGCTTTCAAAACAGAAGTTTCGCAGTTCAAGACCACCCGTGCCCATTTGCCATGTAATGTGAACTTGCGTCATGAAGGGCATCCGGTGTAAAACTTGTGCCAAATCAACATGCAGATCCATATCGGATCTGGATTGATGATGGTTTAGAAGCAAGTGTGTAAAATACACATCATAATTACATTGATATCCTGTTTAATGCTACAATTTTAGATATCATTACTTTATTGTGAGACATTTGTCTCACAGTGTGGAAAATATGTATATCTTCCTCCGGTCGCTGCATTTGGGTAAGCCCCCTCCACCATGAAGAGGGGTGGGGCCAGACCTGTGCAGAGATGTTATACCACTGATGGCACATAATATGCCATTCATCTCCGTGACAGACCCACTCCTGTGGCAGACAATTGGACAGAGAAGGATTTTCATACAATAAAACTGATCAAATCTGGGATTGAGTCTCCCATGTGCCTTCTGGCAAACTGGTGTGAAAGTGATGATTCACTGTAAATTCATCAAAGGGTGCCAATTACTGTGTCCAGCATACATTTTATATCTATATTTGTTTATTTCAGTTTTGAAAGCATTTTACTTTCTTGTTGCTCAATAACTATAGACTTTTTAAAAAACATTTTGATCATATAAAATTGATTTGTTTGCATTTATTTCTTAACATATTTTAATATGTGTACTTAAAATATAGAAGTGCCAGTAATTCTGACCAGGACTGTATGTGGGCAGGGTGCATACCCTCATTTGGTTTTTTTGGGGGTGTTATTTATGTTAATTCACTCTTCTCATGAATGTGCGCTGATATATACACACTAGGAATTCAACAGATTTACACATGTAATTTACATAATTTTCTGGATTTACAAATGTTTGCTGAATCTGGTTTGGCACTTTCATACAAGACCATCATACTAAAACAGTTATGACAAATTGAAGAGAAGTTTATGAAAATGATCTTGCCCAATGTTCATATGAAATATGTTATTAATTGTAGCCTGTGAGCTCGATCTAAAGTTAGGCAAGGCCATATTTTGTCCACAGTCCTTGACTATGTGTATTCCACAAATCCATAACAGAGATGGAAGTTAAAGCTATGTACTGTTAAGTCACTGGTGAGTTTATAGACTTCCAAAGGTTAATTTACCATGGCAGTGACAAATATGAAAAGGTGCTTGAAGGCAGTGTGGATTGATTATGGTGTAGACACACTGTGTTAATTTTATAAAATATTTTATTGAGAGTTGTCAGAGAGTGCATGCCCAGGCTAAACAGTTCTACTGCTACCAGTGGTTAGATTGTGTCTTACTGTCATTCGGCTGGATTAAATGCAGAGGACAAATTTCGTTGTACAGAATCCACATTGACAATAAATAGTCTTCTTTTTAATGTTTCTTCAAAGTACAACCCTGTTCCCAAGTTGGGATGCTGTGTAAAATGTAAATTAAAACAGAAAGCGGTGATTTGCAAATCATTTAAACGCTGTATCAAATGTTACTACTTGCCTCTCAGCGACCTGAGCAGTGTGGTTTCACGCCCAAGAAGTCAACTATCAACCACATCCTAGTTCTACAAGTACTCATTGAACACAAGATCGAATATTGGTATTGCTTCTTTGCAGCCTATGTAGATTTTCGCAAAGCATATGATTCGTTTGAGCAGGCTGCTCTGGAGGACATCCTGAGAATTTGCAGGATCTCCAAGAAGTTGATGGACATCATAGCCAGCCTACACACAGATGCTGTTTGTGCTGTGCAAAGTGCATTTGTGAATGTGGCTTTTGTCAGGCATGTATTCATGCTCTAACTTCAATGCTTGCATAGACCCGGTGACAACCTCATGGAGTCCATCAATTTGGATGCCTTTGTGAGTGAGGAAGGGTTCACTGACCGTGACTGTGTAAACGATGCTGTGATCTTTATGGCATCAACGGATGCCCTGATTGCAGCACTTGAGAAGCCGAGTGAGTAGTCAGAGTGTCTGGGTTTGTGATTGTCTTGGATCAAGACTAAAATGAAGGCTGTCAATAGCTTACTGGACTTGGCCATCAGAAATGTATCTGTTTGTGGTGAAAGTGTTGAACTTCCTATAATCAAAACATGCTGAGGGAGTTTTTAATTGCCACACTTGCTTGCTCTTGGCGTGAGTATGGTCTTGACCTTACTCATGTGTAGCTCCTTGAGATGACTTATGTATGTATGTTATGATTTAGCACTGTATACATATATTGAATTGAATTCTTGGCAGTGACATTCATGTCTCAGTAGACTGTGGGCTATGCCAACCACCCCATTGGCCTCCCGGGGGATTTTTGGAGACAACTGTTGTAATAAACCTCACCCACAGAGTAATCGGAATTTGGTTGTCTGCAAAATTCATAATGTTGGGTGAACGCGTGGGGGCGCTTTTTTTCAAAATGGCTGCCAAAATCCAATTAGACCAGGGGTCTTCAACCCTGCTCCTGGAGATCACCTGTCCTGCATGTTTTCCATGTCTACCTGCTGAAACCACAGCTGATTAGTCAAGTATGGAGATTCCTAGCTCTTGATTGGCTGAGCACACCTGATTTACTTAATTAGCAGTGGGCGGAGCAGGGACAGTTGGAAAACATGCAGGACAGGTGATCTCCAGGAGCAGGGTTGGTGACCCCTGAATTAGACCATATAGACCAGTAATTAAGCCACTTGACGAATGGAAGAAGAAGTATGCCTCACAGCTCATTGGCAGACAGATTTTCTTCGCTTGTGAAAGTAAGTGCATCTGTCTGGAAAGCTCTAATGAAAGGATGTGAATGTTGAAGAAGCTGACCAGCTCTCGGCTAACCAAGAGGAAGCTGATCGTAAAATCGTCCTCCACTGTCTTCACATTGCCGCACATGTGGAAGAAACTTCAACCATTATTGTGAGGTCACCAGACACTTATGTGTTTATCCTGCTGCTCCATTTTATGCAGAACGTGAAGCAGAGAGTTCTCTTTGACACAGGTGTTGACAACAAGGGACGACTTGTAGATGTGCACAGAGTAATCGATGATGTGGGCAGTGATGTGCGTCACGCTCTCCCTGGGCTGCATGCATTCAACAGCTGCGACACCACCAGCGCCTTTGTGCGAAAGGGGAAACTGACTCATCTGACGATCCTCAAGAAGCATCAACAGTATCTGGATATTTTCCTTTCCCTTGGAAGATCCAATGAAATTCAAGACCACATCTGTGACAGTCTAGAGGGTTATGTATGTCACCTCTGCAGTAGGGGATCAGCCGTGACCAATATCAATACACTGAGACATGATAAATTTCTGGAAAGGTTTGACGTGACAACAGGAGAGCTGCTCCCAAGCTTCGGCGCAGTCGATATGAGTATTCTCTCCCCATGCAGAGACGCTCTGAAAATGCATGTGAAAAGGGCAAACTATCAAGCACTCATCTGGTACAAGGCCGATCAAGCATACATCAACTTCTGGAAATTTTCTTAATTCGACTGGCACACTTTAACAATACTGGCATCCAGTAACATTCATGAATTGAGTTTAATTAAGTCTTAAATGTATATATAATGGAATTTGGGGGCCATATTGAAAAAGTGCCCCCACCGATTTACCCACCACTGGGCAATTTGCAAACAACCTGATTTCAACACCTCAATGGACAAGATTTCCAAAAATACATGTCTCCAAAAATCCCCCAGGGGGTAATGGTTTTGAGGATGAGCCCATAGCCTAACGGGACCTTGACTGTTGAGAGATGCCTGGGAAGTGCTTATAGAGTTATGACATTGCTGTACAGAGGTGTTGATTCCAGTTTTACTGCATGGTTGGGAGACCTGGATGCTAACCAGTGACCTACTGTCACAGTGGTTCCCATGCGTGCTCACATGCACGATTACATGAGTTGAGCGACTGTGTTTTCACCTAGGTTTTGGGTTCGCTTTTGTCTTTTCACTGATTTCCTCCACATCATTTCACTGTGCTCTTTGTGTCCTGTTATTGTCCCTTTTCGAGCACCCCATGTTCCTGTTGTTCCTTCCGCGTCCACGTGTTTTGTTTCGGTTGTCAGTGTGTCACCATGGTACCTCGGGTGCACCTGGTCTTGATTCCTCGCGCAGTCGTACCTCTGTGTTACCCCCGGTATTTATTAAGTGGTTGGTGTCTTTAAAAGGCGCGCTCTGTCTCTTGTTCTCTGCCAGATTGTAAGGTTTTGTCCTGCTCTCTCGCTTTCATTGTTTCCTAGTGCTTCTTTGTGTGACTGCTGTCGTGAATTACCCAGCCCTCTGTTATCGACCACTGAGTTTCGCCTGCTGCTTTGCATTTGTCATTTGGTGAGACTGTCTTTCATATTGCTGACCTGGATTCTTCTCTTTGCTGTTCCCACTTGTAAGACTGTAGCCCCGCTGACCGTGATCCTGAACTGTCTACACTAGAGTGAGCCCGATCACTGTCGCGCTGTGGACTAAACTTCTGTGTTTTGACCTCTGCCTTAGTCATCAAACAGAGAGCAAGCCCACCATTTTAGACACTGTCTCGCCATGGACTGATCTTCTGGTACTGACCTCTGTTTGTTTTGACACTTCTACAGTTTGTACTCCTTTGGTTTCTGTGGCTGCAAATAAAACCTTTTTACTGCAAACGTTCTGCTGTTTACTGCGTTGGGGTCTTCTGGTCCTGAGCTGTGATACCTATGACAATGACTGGATGTCTTTTGCACTCCGTCTCTGGAGGTTCCTTGGGTAAGGGCGGCATGACTTTGTGTCAGATAAGGTGTGATGCTGGCATTGTAAGGGAACGTCAGCTATGTTCGTATGGTGCATTTCCCTCAGCGCGACCCAGCATGCAGGTGCCTCAGTGGTGAGGACCCCAGCAGCTGGAAAAGGCCCACGTGTCCTCTGGTTCAAGCAGATCAACATATTCTTATGACACGTTTCACATGATATGATACAAAAAGTTAACCCCGATATTTTCATGCAAAATTCCTACAAATTTCTATGTGCATGTCCAATGGGCATTTTACATTTAACATTCAGAAATGTGCATTTGCATTTTGGTTAGGGTTAGGGTTTGGTTTAGGGATAGAATAATGGTAATAATAAGTGAAAGACAACTTACCGCATTTTTTTCGCTTGGATGATTCCCAGTAGAGAAATATGTGGGATATGTATGAATTCGTATTAACATGAAACATTTGTGAGAATTTTTTTTGAGAATAGGCTGAGCAGATAGATGACTATTTCTGAGAAGTGAGGATGGACCGGCTCTCTGCCTGGGTGGGGTCATTGCCAAGTAGGACCCAGGGTGGTTCCATAGTGTGGTGGATGCAGTGATGCACAGCATCAGCACACCATCCCAGACCTGAACCTGATTCAAGCAAAGGCTCAGTTACCTCCTTTCAGTGAAGAATAACAGCTGGCAAAACATCATATCAGCTGTGTGAAAAGTTGAATTATTTCACCCTAATTTTGTGTTGAATTATTTCACCCTAATTTTGTGAGTGTGACATAGTGCTGGAATGAAAATTGACCATTAAATTGAGACAGAAATTGTGCAAAAACAGAAAGAATCACAAGTTACAAATTACAAATATACCAGCTCTGACCTTTAGCAGAGGTAAGGTGGGGTCAGGTTCATGCTGTCGTGCTGAATCATGACAGGATAGAGCGAGCTTCCTGGAGTAATGGCTGCTAATATTATTATCCCACTCTGTTTAATGGCCACATCAAGCCCGCCATCGGCTCTTCTTCTGCATCTGACAGTGTAGAAAAAGTACAGGCCCTTCCTTCCAGGAAGAAACATGAGACAGAGTCTGGAGAGAAAGAAAGAGGTGGGATAAGAAGGGAGATTCCGAAATCTCTCTCAGCAGATGCATAAAGATGTACATAAAGATGTGACGGAGAGGTAGAAGTGAAGAGTGAGATGGAGCAGACAAATAAGGAGCGTGGGGAACAAGTAAGATGGCAATCAAATGAGAGAGAGGGGGGAAAAATGAGTAACTGACAGCGGCTATTATCTGCTGCCTCCCTCATCTGTCATCATCAAAGCAGAGCTGTCACCGCCTCCTTATATCAACACCATCTGACCACCACCTGGGACATGGCGAGAAAGACAGACTCGAGCTCGTCATGAAAAAATAAAGCCCCCTAAAAAACACAGGGAAAAAAAAAATCAAATCAAAAAGTTTGACACGAGTAGTAGGATGTCAGTTTCTCTGACATTACCCGAGGTGTCCCACCCACCTGAAGATGAAGGGTATAACAGTTGTGAAATCTCATGATACCATACATTCAGAACAATATGTGTGTGGTGGATTTAAGAAAAGTAATTGTAGGGTAGTAGTTAGTAATTGTAATTGGTAAGTAATAGTAATTGGTAGTAATTGTAGGTTTAATTCCCCAACAGGATGTACAATAAAATGAGGGTGGGGAAGGTAAAGGACAACACTTGCTTCATTTATTACATCACTGAGGTAGCTGTGAAGCATCATTATAAAGCACTCATCATTAGATGGAAAATCACTATTGGAATATACTTTTTTCATTCATTTTCTGTCGCTTATCTGGGTCCGGGTTGCAGTGGCAGCAGACCAAGCAGCTCAGCCCACACTTCCCTATCCTCAGCCAAGTCCTCTAACTCTTCCTGGGGGATCCCGCAGCTTTCCCAAGCCAGCTGGGAAATATAATCACTGAAGCATTCCTGGGTCTTCCACCGGGGCCTTCCCCCCAGTTGGACATGCCTGGAAGACTCCCTCAGGAGACGACCAGAGGATGCCATCCTCAGCAGATGCCCAAACCACCTCAGCTGGCTCCTTTCAATGCAAAGAAGCAGCGGCTCTACTCCGAGTCCCTCCTGGATATTCAAGTTTCTCACCCTGTCCCTGAGTGTAAGCCCAGATACCCGACGGAGGAACCTCATTTCTGCTGCTTGTATGCACCGTCCTATGGGCAGTGGACAGGTGCAAAAGCCCACACAAACTGACACTCGGTTATGGAATATACTTCATTTAGTTATTTTTACAGTTATAGTATAAGAGCAACATCAAATAAAAAAAAGTAAAGTTACAGTGTGTAGGATTTAGTGTCATCGCACATGCATGATACGATCAACATGTTGAACTGTTGAAGTGAACTAAATGTGACTGAAGTACAATCCCCATACATCTGGCTTTTCCCACATACTGAGCTGTTAGACCCCTGATAAAATAGTCTAACTGCTGTTGCTTGTGCCAAGTGCTGTGTGTGTGTGTGTGTGTGGGGGGGATAAGGAAGAGTGACCAAGGAGAGAAGCTTTGTTTATGTCCTGAAATGTGGCATAAGTGCAACATCTACTGGCAGAAAACTCATTCATGGCACTTTTTCAGGGATGTCCCATTAGCTTAATAAATTTGTGACACTCCTTTTACAGTAAAGAGAAACCACTTTCATTTTAAAATCAAGCCCCATCCTCCACTGCTTATAAATGAAGCCAACGCAGAAGTGGAAAAAAAAACAAAAAAAGACTTGCAGTGCCTTGAAAGGCCACCTGAGGCTGACTCCAAAAAGCGAGTCACTCACCATAGACCCTCATGTTGACAACCTCAAATTTAGAGCAGAAATAAACATGTTTACAACCTGGTACAAAAACGTTTTGGTCTCAGTAACTAGTTTCCCCATTCATGGCAACTGTATGGGATATAGGGATAAGATATGGGATAAGATATTTTAAGCAATAAATTTTTGAAAAATTAGGGGCGTGGTCGCTTTGAGTGACAGCTGTGCTCTGAGGCCTGTACTACGAAGCAGGATTTGTGCTTATCGCGGTAACTTCTGGGTTAACCCTGGATTTTCCGTCCTACGAAGGTGGTTTACTTCT
>OMMV01234475.1:0-10287 GCA_900302635.1 Chatrabus melanurus | reverse complement strand
GCAAGAAGAGGGAGACACAAGAGTCATTCTCCATGCACTGGAAGCTGCAGCATGTCACTACGAACGAATCGTCGTCATTGCACAAGACACCGATATTCTCATGCTTCTTTTGGCATTTCATGATGATATGAATCTAACAGAGCTGTGGATGAAATGTGGTACCAAACAGAAACCAAAATATTTGGCTGTACACAACATTGTTTTGCCAGAGCATATCAGGCAAAATATCTTACAGTTCCATGCCCTAACTGGATGTGACAGCACATCACAGTTTGCAGGAATAGGAAAAAAATCTGCTTGGAAAGTGTTCTGCAAGGATGAAAATGCTGAATTAATCAACGCCCTAGGAGAAGATGGTTCACTCAGTGCAGAGGCCAAGTCCCGTGTGGAAGAATTTGTTTGTAAATTGTACAAACCAGGAACAACAATCAACAGCATACAAACTCTGAGACTTTCCATGTTCAGGGCATCGAAGAAAGCAGTGGAATCTCTGCCTCCAACCCATAATTCACTCATGCTGCACATTCTCCGCGCCAATTACCAGGCATTTATCTGGCGGAATGCGAATGTATGCCAAGCTGATCTTCCTAATCCTCTTCTTAGTGGCTGGAAAGAAGAAGGTGGCATACTGATCCCCATTCTTATGGACCAAGACGCTGTACCTGCAAACTATTTACAGCTGACAACATGTGGATGTACAGTGTCAGGGCAACATTGTCGAGGACGACAGTGTACATGCACTAAAGCAGGTTTGCGATGCACATCTGCATGTGCATGTACCCATTCCACTGGCTCTGTCGAGTCATGGTGCAAGAACCCTAACAACCAGTCAGAAGAAGACAGACATTTGGATGATATTCGATCAAGCTAAATGCTAAGTTTTGAAATTACATGTTACACGTTCAAAATATGTGATTCCATCCTCAATGCGACATTTGTATCTTAATCGGCAAAATTGTTATCAAAATCATGATGTATTGTGATGTACTATGTATTGTGATTAGTTTTTGAATAGTTGTACAGAGTAATAATAAGTGTTTTAGCTTTCAAAGTAATAGTAATCAAACCCAACACTCTATAGAGTGTCACTGACAGATGTGGTCCATACAATAAAATCACGGATTTATGTTGAAATCTACCACTTTTTTCTCTTTTTTGGCAAGTTAGACAGGTCTGCCCTCTTCAGTAGTATTTTTATTGAATTCCTTGACCATGAAAACCTGGGAATAGACACCAAGATCATGATTGTAGGTTGACTATTTGTTGAGATATCGGCAATTTTAGAATTTACGAGCGGCGAGCGGCGGCCATTTTTCAAAATGGCCGCCACGGCCAAGAAACGCAAATGTTGAGATGACAACATGACTTTTCTTCATCTAGACATATAGAAGAAACTTTCTATCAATGTTGTCAACTTCTACTAAGAAACATCCCCTAAAGTAAGTTTTAGAAGCCGTTCTGAGATTATCGACCAGACTACAACACCCAGTTGCATAGGGTTGTGGAAACCAGTGGCTTAGGTGCCTTTGTTGGCGAGGAAAGGTTTACAGACCTGGACTTCGTGGACAATGCTGTGATCTTTGTGTAATCAATGGATACACTGATTGTAGCACTTGAGAAGCTGAGCGAGGAATCAGGGTGTCTGCATTTGGGAATGTCTTGGATCAAGACTAAGCCCAGGCTTTCAATGACTTCCTGGACTCGGCTGTCAGAAGTGTATCTGTATGCGGCGAAAGTGTTGAAAATGTAGAGACATTCACTTATCTTGGCAGTGACATTTCTCTGGGTCCTCGGCCTTTGAGATTGGGAAACGCCTGGGAAGAGCTTATAGACTCATGAGGTTATTGGACAGACGTGTTTGGTGATGCCGATATCTTTGCAGGAGAACAATGGTCCAAGTCTTTAGGGTCCGAGTGCTTCCTGTCTTACTAGATGGTTGAGACTTGGACATGAACCAGTGACCTAAGGCAACAACGGGATGTCTTTGGTACTAGGTCTTTTTGGAGGTTCCTGGGTAGCACTGGAATGACTTTGGGAACAAGTGACTACTTAGGGACACTTGGATGATAAGTATAACTTGCATTGTGAGGGAGCGTCAGCTATGACATTTTGGACATGTGGCACATTTCTCTGGGCTTGATCCAGCACGCAGGTGCTTCAGTGTTGAGGACCCCAGTGGCTGGAGAAGGCCAAGGGGATGGCCATGTTTCACCTGGCTTTGGCAGATAATTACTTTCAAGAGGTGGGGATGGGTCTGCCTGGGTGGTTGCTATCCAGGACCCGGGGCGGTTCCGTGGTGTGGATGTGGAGACACATGGCACCAGCGCATGCTCCCTGACCTGACCTGACTTGAGCTTCAATGCAGTAAATCTGCTTTTACATGTTAAACAAAGGACTTGGTATGATTTATTTCTGCTTAAGATTTATTACACAAACATAATGGACATTGGCACTGATGGTACGGAATAGTCAAATTTATTGACTACATTTTGCACATTGAAAAAGATGCAAGCCCTGAAGTGTGCACTCTTAATCCATGAAAAATCCTGTTTCAAAAACTAGACCTTACTGAATTTTGGTAAAACAATCAACTCAACCTGTGGTAATGCATGGGTGTTTTGTAATTGGTATTCTGCTCTTATAGTCAATGTAGTATAATGTGATTAATTAAAGCATACATAAATGGATGTACTCCATCATATGTGTGTATGAGGACATCAAATTTCTCTAAATGGGATGAACAGGATTTTTGTAATATGTTGCCACGGAAATAACCTGAAAGTAGATTGCTAACACACAGAGTATGTAGATGTTGCTGCCATGTCATCATGATGCATTCAGATGGTACTAGGTTTTGCATGCCGGTGGCTCCCTCTTGTGGTGCTTGTGAAAACTTGGGTAGTTGGCTTTTCAGTCATTGGAATGACTATTTCTGTCTGGAGCAGTAAGTGTGTTTTTTTTTTTCTTTGTTTCTTTTTTGTTAATCAATGAAGGTGAATTATGTGACATAGATTTAGGAAAAACTGTACAAAAGTTAAAGTACTTTGAGGACATTCCACAAGTAAAGATTGACATGTCGAGTTTGAAGAAGGTGGTTCCATGATGATGAGGGAGATGGTGATCAATCAGACCTATTCAAATTATGGTAGGCTATATAACTAAACATCTATACAGCAGTAAATAAAATGTTTATTTTTATGTCAATAATAAAGGTTTTATGGGAACTACTGTATTTTTGGATGTGGAATCTACTGCTATTGTATCCGGACATTAATATGTCGAAATGGTGTGTTTGACCCCTAACGGGCTATATTAAAGAAAATGTTAACCACGGTCAGAGTTGCCATTGGCAGTCACATGTTAGCAGTTAGCTTTACCATATGTGGTCACGCATTTGACGTGATTGATGACCATGTCAATGATACGTTCATTTATCGTTTCTTTAATACTGCTCATCAGTAGTCAAACATGCAATTTCAACATAGTGTCCGGTACATATAGCGTTGCACGGCATGTCTGAAGATACAGTAATTCCCAGAGAACTTTTTTTGTTCTCCAAGCTCCCCATGCAGACATGGGGAGCTTGTGCTGTCACTTTCTTAGGTTTAAATGATTGTATCCCCATTTCCCCCTGCATGCTACACCTTCCACCATGTCACTGATCCTTTTTTCGAATAATGCAGAACGAATGTGTGCCAATCCAGAACCCAGGGAATATCTTCTCCTTTATGTTGGCTTTAATCTTCTGAATCAGCTGCACTTCCTTTTCGTCCTCTCCTCCCACCGCAAGAAATTTGATGATGCCAGCTGGCTGGTCGACGTAGACTCCCATTGTGGAGGACAGGGGGAGCTGGATGTCCACATTCTCCCCGTTGTGCCAGAATTGGTAGCAGGAGCCAGACCATCCAATACCCCAGGAGGAGTCATTCTCCCCGAGGCCACAGGGCCCGTCTTGTCCCTTTCTTGGTGAGGTCTCACAGACTGCGCCGATCACTACCCAGCCACTGTAGTCCACTTCCCAATACCCTCGATGACCCAATAGGCCATCCTTGCATAGGACCTAAACAAGAGAAGAGGGTCACAACAGTAAATGAGGTAAGCTCAAGTCCAAACCCTCAATTTGATGCAAAAAGAAACTTTGGATGTATTTTTGGTGCACACAAACATGTTTGCAGTATTTATTCCTTCATAATGAGACACAAGAGCTGCACCAAAAATTCTTGGGAAAAAAAGCTGTGCTGCAATCTGTGAAGAAGTGACAATATAATCTGAGTTAAATGAAAGAAACGGCTCTACAATGTATAAAATTGAATAAGATTGCACAAAGCCTCATGACCTAAGAATATAATCCACGAAATAAATTGGCTCATGAAAGTTGGAGAAAGGATTTGGCATGGCTACTACATTTTGGTACGAGTCCATGGTTGGGTTTAAAAGATTTATTTTGCTGTTTTGAGGCTTTTATTAATACATTGTTTACAATAAAATGTGTTCGAAACAATACACATTTATTCAAAAAAAATCTTCTTCCAGATGTACTCAGAGGTTAACATGCATATTAACATGTTATTTTCCGCATATGTGAACATTCCAAGCGCACTCAGACCCCTTTAAAGCGAACTAAACTGAGACCACGTCGGGAGGTGGTCTGGGTACGGTTTGCTTTAAACGTGTACTGTGTACAGAAAACGCTCCTGGATCACTTCGCCTTTTGACAATATATTTTGACCTCCTTTCTGTAGACACACGCTCACATCAGCCTTATGTAGGAGAAAGTAGGAGCTTTGTTTTGGACTTTGGACAATATGGCAGCTAATTGTAGGGTAAGCCGAAAAGATGAGTCGTTTGGTCGAATGAAGAAACTAATGCCCTTCTCCAAATATGGAGTGAGGAGAAAATGAAAAAGTGAAAGGTCTGAGAACTCCAGAGGGGAGGGGCATGTGAACAGAAGGAGGACTGAGACCCCATCAGCGCTGAAGCGGACCACAAACGGATCTGAGTCCTCTTTCAAATGAACTCATGATGAGACCATAAAGAGAACTGAGTTCTTTTTGCTTCAGTCCACTTCAAGAGAACTAAGTTCGGTTCATTTTAAGGGTTAGGGTTATGTCATATCTTATGTGAAAAATGGCTTTATGTGATGATGATGTTGTATATTGTATATTTTTGATTAAACACCCATACAATGCTTTGGAACATTGCCTTGAAATATGAACACAAAACCCATTATCCATTTGGCCAATTTGAGAAGAATAGTGTGCATTATTGTGAGTGGTGCAGGTACTAAAAAAGATCTGATTTTTACTCGATTGAAAGAGATAGATCTATTGTTTTAAGAAAGTTCCAATTTCTTGCTTCAGCTGAGGTTTCTGGCTGACAGGTCAGCTTGTTTATAAAGTACAGGAAGGGAACGAATAATAAAACATAAATGTTATCATCCATAAAAATGAATTAATATCAGGCCATGATGGCCACTTTGTTATTACCAGATCTGAGGAGCTCACAGAAAACATCACTGTGATTACACCCTGAGCTCTACCTGTGGTGAGTGTTCATATCTCTCAGGTCTGTTGGGATATGGGCAGACTGCGTCTGTTGTACGGGCGACCTTTGACCCCTCCTCTGAAATCCACAAAAGCTTCTGTGCAGTTTTGTCATCCAAAGTGGTGGAGAACCAGTCTGTGTGAGCGGAGAGCGAAAATATGAGCAGGAAGAGAGAGAAGTGTTTCAAGTTTGGAAAGACAAACTGGCTTTGAGTATCTTTTAAAAAAACAGATTTGAACATTAATCATGCAATGAAATCCACCTCCTTACATTTCATGAAGTCTCCCCTGGTGGTTGGTTCGGGGATGTTTGGCTCATATGGCTTCACTGAGAAGACACACAGGAAAAGGAAGTGCACTAAACTTTATCCTGAGCTCTCTGTCAGATTTTCATGACACCGTGTTTGTAATTTGTTCAAAATAAATACTTTGTTTCCAGAGAACAATACGCCATATTGTCTTTACCTTCGTCTACTGATGAGGATTCACTGTAATATGACCAATCAGGTCCATCACATTTGGGTTTAAACAACCTTTTTCCCTGTGTTCTGCAGCATATTGTATCTAAACTCAAATAATGAATATGAGGTCAAAGTTCAGATTTGCAGATTGAATATGAGAGCATGCACGTCCAAACCACATTGACAGTGGAGAAATTACAGCACTTTACAATAAATAAAATAAAAAAGACATATTGTTGAGGTCTCAAAACAAGTTTGCCAAGGCCAGAATCCCCCCCCCAAAAAAACAAACAAAACCCCTGCACAACTCTGAAACAATACAACCGTGGACAGACCAGATGCTTTGGAATGACAGGAAAAGAAAACCACAGAGAAGGGACGGGAATGCCAGAAATCCAAAGCACATCACCCCAGCAGTGAAGCACAATGGAAGTAGGGCCAAGGAGCCGGTTAAGTGCGACTGCCAACTAAACCAGCTGTCCATTACCGAGTCTAACTGATGGCACAATGGTCCCTATGTTCTCAGGCTAAAACCATTGCCCCATACGCAGTCATGTGGTTTAAAATCCACCAACATTGCAGATGAGAAAAACATGAAGCCCAACACCAAAGCAAACCAAGACTTCCCCAAGGGAAAGAGATGGATTACTCTGTATGGAAAAACAAGCCCCCCTGTCTCAAATCCAAAGAAGCTTGCAGTCCATCTGCTAAAGGGAAAACAACCCAAGAACAAACAAGGACCAAAAACAGCAACAGTGGAAGTCAGCCAGTGCACAACATCCACAGTCATCCATAGAAACCAGACAGCCACTGAGTTAAAAATGCCATGACCAATCATACAGATGCTAAACCTTGGAACCAGCCATATGGAACGAATGCGCATTTCCTGGCTCACACTTCCACCAACTTAAATCAAGAATTTCCTCCTGTGACGGAGATTGTCGGGTGTAATGGTGAGCACTTGCAACTGTGGGATAACTGACCCTGAATCCAAGTCTTGGTAGAACCTAAATTTGTAGTATTCGGATTAACAGAGGATGCACACCTAACTTTAACTGGCAGATGATAACTTTATCTATTATTCTAAAATGCTGAAGTGTCACAGTGTAGAAAAAGGTAATTTTAACAGTTTTATAAGACAGACAGAAGATCTGTGGAAGCAGCAAGAAAACAACTTGTACTGGCTAAGACTTGAGACTGCCAAAGGTACCAAAGGCCTCTGGAGACCCAGTGTCAGCACCCAGTCGTCCCGCCAGTCTCATCTTTCCCTCAGACGCTGACACCAGAGCTTCGGGTTAGCTTAGGGTAAAGTGAAGGGTTACGTTTTCCGCCAATGAAACGCTCGGATGGAAATAGCTTCGGTGATCTATGACCAGTTTCCAGGTTTAGTGTCTATCGCCATATTATTAGTCAGGATCTATTAAAAATGACAATTTAATTCATGAATATTTTGTTTTAAAAGGAGGGATCACATACAAAATGTATTATAACTCCAACATACTGCTGTCGCTAAAATTGCAATAACTTTTTCAGTATCCAAATATGTGACTGTGTGTTGCACAGAGAGATGTTTGTATGTTGATGTACAGCTAGATGCTTCCATCCTTATTACTGCCGTTCCATCACCTTCAGTTGTTGCTCTTGGCATATAGTAGATTACAGCAGAATTCCCTCTAGGTTGACTCAGCATTGATGTATGAAGCCTCCCCATGCCAGTCAAGGTTTAGGTTTCAACATAAAGGTTCCAAAGGCTCAAAAGTACATTTGTTAAACACACGTATCGTGTGCACTGACAGGACGCTCAGTCGAAGGATATACTTTCCATGTATGAGGTTGTGTTTGTCACGTTATGTGTTGATGTGTAATCTGTTTGTTTGTTCCTGTTCCAGTTCCTACGTGACCATGTGCTCTTCTGATGTTCTAAGAAAGTGTCCCGCTTTGTATAGCTCATCTGTACTCAAATTACCCCCTCTCACATTTCATGCAGACAACCAACTCTTCACCACTCTCACTCTATTCCACTGTTGCCCCACTGTCGCAGTGCCTGCATTAGGTTGATTTTTGCTGTCCTAACCGCTTGCCAAAATGTAACTGTATAGCACCAGTGTTGCATAAAACAGTTCCATAAAAGTGTGTTTCGAGTGGAACATCTCTTTACAGCTCCTGACTACTAGTGAGGGAATGCCATGTTCCATTTACCTTGGAAGTCGTAAATCGTGACTGGGAATGATGTTACACCTGAGGTAAATGCGTTCCAGTTAACACAAAACATCGCAAGTTAGAAAATAAGCTGGACGCCTCCAAAATTTTGGAGTATAGAGTGTTACAAAAATACGAGGTCCACAAAAGAGCCATCATGGAAGAGAACAGATGGCGCAGAAGTTAAATTAGTGTTTAATTTAGTGCTCAGTTTGAGGCACGGTGTAGCCAGTCGTTGTTTGCAACATCTGCCGGGTTAGCCAATATTAGCAGCACCCGATGATAAACAACACGTGGTATTACGTGGTATTTCATACATAAAAATGCCTTAGCAACATGTGCACAGACAGCAGTAGGACAGAACTATGTGCATGAGTTATTAAATTGGATACAAAAAGGACAGAAGTGCTCAAAAATAGTAAAAATTACAGTATTACAGCTTTCATTACTGTTGATGCTCAGAGCAGCCATATTGGATTGTAAACTTTGGATATGTGGGGTTCAATCGAGTTGACAAGTTGGAATTCTGACTTCAAGGGGCATTCCTGGGGGACGTAACTGGGAACTTCCGACCTACAACTAGAACACACCAGAAGCCACCAAGATCCCATGATGACTCTGGGGAATTACAAGCTGATGGTCGACTATGACAGAGAAAGCAAAAGAGCAATACACAAACACCTGTGAATCAGTATATTTTGTATTGTGAAATCTTACCAACAGTACTTTCTTGACACAAAAGAAAAGCTCCTGAGATTTCTCAATGAATTTAGAAGGAATCACGACCCCAAATTAATACATTGTATGCCTTACTGTATGTGAACAGTATATTTCAGTAATGCCTAGATTAATTAGAGCTGGCAGTAATCACGCCTGAGTGTTCCTATAGTCTAATTGAACCCAGTTAATCAGAAAGGGTCTATATTAACCAACACATTAATGATGACCAGGCTCCCCTGGTCATCATTAATGTTTTGGTCTTGGAGCATATGCTGGAGGTAAAGGTTGCTGCATCCACCTCCTTTCCGAACTACCACTGGACTATATACTGGAGGACAGCCAAGTACCCTCACAGAGAGTAGAGTAAGGCAAGTACTAAGAACCCAATGGAACTCAATGGCAGAAATAAGATCCAAGCCATTAACATGTTTGTACCAGTCATCAGATACTGTGCTGGAATAATAAGATAGGCAAAGGAAGCGATAGTTGCTACAGATGTCAAGACACATAAGCTCCTCACAGTGCATGGAGGTTTCCAACCAAAGTCCAGCACCCCGAGACTGTACGATCAGCAACAAGAGGGGGGCCGGGGGCTACTAAGTGTCAAAGGCAGCATCCAGGATGAAAGAAGAAACATCCAAGAGAACGTCAACATGCTGGCCCCCGGGGACAAATCACTAAGTGAGTACCTCTGACAGCAGAAGAGAGAGCGTGGTGAGGACGAAGAGGAGATGTCATGGAAAACCAGACTCCTCCAAGGGATGTGTCACCAGCAGATAGACGGGTTGGCTGACATCAAGACATCTGACCAATGGCTAGCAAAGGCTGGCCTGAAGGACAGTAAACAGGCTCTGATCATGGCAGCACAAGAACATGGCCTGAGCACCAGGTCCACAGAGGCAGGGGTCTACCATAGCAGACAGGACCCGAGGTGCAGGCTTTGCAAAGATTCTGCTGTGACAGTCCAGCACATTGTTGCAGTATGCAAGATGCAAGCTGGGACAACGTACACTGAGAGGCAGAACCAAGTAGCTAGGATAGTGTACAGGCACATCTGTGCCGAACGTGGACTAGTCCGGTCTCTTAGGGGGAGGATTGCGCAAATTTGTGCAGAAGCATGAAAATTGGCACACTTATAGTTTAAGACCTGCTGAATCCAAATCTGCAGGGCGCCAAAGCCTAATTTCAACGGGGTCGTCATATTTGGCAAAACAAAATGGCCGCCACCGAAAAGTCAATTTTTCCATTTTTAGTGAACAGAAAGTCATTTCTAGTGAACAGAAAGTCATATACTTACATAACAAAAGCCATTCCAATGGGTTTCACATCAGAAGCCATTCCAATGGGTTTTCACATCAGAAGGT
>OMMV01234472.1:0-13186 GCA_900302635.1 Chatrabus melanurus | reverse complement strand
GCCTGGGGGCTCTAGGGAATTCAGGAATTCAGTTGGGTATTGAAGTGGCTCAGCTGTCTCTACAACTGAGTCAGTGGATTTGTATGTCTTCACTTCTCCTGGTATTAATTGGAGGAGCTGCTCATTGGTTGTGCTCACCACGTCATTTGTTGGAGCAGGGATGGTTCGCTCACACAGCCACTTATGGTTCGTGTAGTTGTGTGGCAGATTTGGGTACACTTTGTTGTTGAGTTCCTGAACACTTTGAACCACCTTGCCACAGCCAGCTGGAATGGTCACCATGCCTTCATCATGTACGGGCAGTTCCCCATTGCCCACAGCCAGAAGTAGTTGTGCAAATTCTCCCGCAGTGGTATCTCCCTGAAGGTGAATTCGCATGTTGATGGACAGTGTAAGTGTTTGGACTTGGTACTATGGTACCAAGTCCAAACACTTACACTGTCCATCAACATGCGAATAGGTAGGAAGACTTTAGACAGGCAGACAACTCATCTGCTGGAGTTCCTTTTGGGATGACTGGGAGATGCAAAGGGGACATTTGAGAGCATCAGCTTCATGAGGCAAAGTTTGTATGGAGGGCATCAGTATTTACTCAAACTCTACTCCCAGTCACGATGCATTCGTATTGTTCTCATAAAAGAAAATAACATTGTGTGCCACATGTACAGGCCCCTCCCCCAGTGCAAACACATGTACTGTACACTAACGCAGATGCTAAAGGCTGCCAAATGACAGCTGAGATGGAGGTGAGTTTCCTCGCGGGCACGGCCCAGACTCCTGTAAGCAGCCAGATGTGGATCCTGCATCCAGTCGAGCATGTGATTGCCACAGTGACCCTCGCGCCGTTCCATCACGACCAATAAAAACAACGCTGGAGACCATGGGGGTGGGGGGAAGTCTGGGAGGCATGTAGTGGAATGTTATGTGGTATTATCCCAAACAGAGTGTTCGTGTGTGTGTGTGTGTGTGTGTGTGTGTGTGTGTGAGTGTGTGTGTCTGAAGGTTGTCTGGATGCTGTGGTGTGGTAATAAAACACACACAAAGAGATGTGCTTACTGGCTGTTTATATCTGTGTTTGATTTAGGTTTAGGAACCATTAACAGCGGTGCAGCGCCTTGGGGCTTCATTGCACTCATGATTACAGACTCTTTCACTCTCTTTGTAGCTTCCGCTTTGGATGTATTACATGTTCAGTGCTTTTTAAACACATATATATATGTAGACTATAATTCGCTCCAGGGTTTTTTAAAAACTTACACCTAATATGTGGACCACGATGCTTAGGCTTTTATGAAAGGTCATGACTTATTCAGAGGCAATAGGTTAGCATTTTATGTCTTCTTTTTGTTGAATCTCGAATGTTTTTGATTTAAGAAATAAATCATAAGTGCACTTGTTAAGGCTGTAGGATTTTTCATCAGACGGCCCTGTTGTAGAGAGTTGAAAATGTGTGCTTCCATATCGCTGGTGAGGACTTGTCGTGATTTGTAACTTTGCAGACCTGATGCTTTGATAGTCGCGCCAGTTTTGTGTATTGATTATGTGGTGGTGTCTGTAGACTGGGTGCATATGTTGTGTCTGGACTTGTGTTGATCCAAACTAATGCCCCTCAGGGAACACGGCTCCACCATGTCCCGAAATGTGTTACTTTGCAATATTAACAAGAAGGGACACTCAGCAATAGACCCTATCGCATATAGTTCCTTATGAGCCAACAATAGGGGGCGCACTATTGTTTTTGCCTTTTTTTGAAAAGATTTCCAGGCAGCCGTACTTCCGCCTGGTTGTGTTGTGACCCGAGCTGTGTTCAGGAAGCGAAAATATTAAAAATACATAAAATACACCTAATAATTGTAAATCAGATTGTACAAGCTAAGAAATAAATAGTAAATACATACCTTGCAGTACAACCGCATCCCGCTGGTTTTACTTGTCCTGAAGTGGCACACACGCTGCTTGTAGATTGTACTACGGAGATTGTAGTCTGGTGGTCAAAAACAAAAGACACAGATTCAGTTCATTTTCTCGTTTTTTGAATTTTATGCCAGCCAGATGAAGTTACTTTTGGCTCGCCACGTAGTGAACACAAGCAAAAGTTGCAGCGGCAGAGAGACAAAGCGAATCTTACCTCAAGGGCAGCAGCACGCCGGGCAGAAAAATGCCGCTCATGACAGAGGTGAGTCCTGATTTTCGCCAATGTTCGTCAGAAAAGCGGCTAATCCAAAAATCGCTACGTTCTTCTGCATTCTCCGCTCCGTGAGATACTAGCTTAAAGTCTGTTCTCAATCATTAGACTGATCAGTACCAACAATGCTGTCAAAGATTTGTGGACGTTCTGACTTAATGTTACATGAAATATGTGGCAAAGTTCATTCAGAATGCTTGGTCAGTGGCGTTTGTACAGAGGAGTCGTTTGGGATCAGGCATGCCAACGTGGATACCTTTGTGGAGGCTACCTGTGTCCTTCCTAACCTTCTGAAGAAGACCACGAGCAGGACGCAAATACAGTCGGCTGGAGATGTAGAAGCTGCTGGCCCACAGGACGTCATCTGAGTGGACAGCCACAACTCCACACCATCCAAAGGCGTCCGTGCACGGGTGAGTTTTGTTTAATTTTTTTCATTTCTCTGCAGTGGAATCCATTGACTGGCAACCTCTGGCATAAGCCATAAACGGCTCTATTAAGAGCCACCAATTACTCAAAGAAAGCATGACTTCCATAAATATGAGACAAATTAATTAACATATGTACTCAAGATTAAGGTTTTATTTAGTATAACATTATTGTTTGAAGTAATTTGAAGACAAAAGTTCAACAAAACCCACCCCTACACTTGCTCAATTAGAATAATCGTTTTAAAAAATATATAAAATGCACATCCAGAAATGTCAAAAAAACATTTTGATAAAGTTGAAAAAAAGAAAACATAAAATGAAAACTAAAACAAGATATTGCATTTTTGAAATAACATAGACCGAACAGATTCTCTTGAACAGGTGCCTACATGCGAGTAAAAGCAAATTCAAATGCATCAAAGTGTGTGTGTGTGTGTGTGTGTGTGTGTGCGTGTGTGTGAAACACCTCAAGGTGCAGACTGCGAGGGAAACAAGCTTACTAACACCCCTCACAGCCTTGTCAGCTGCACCCCGTGATGAAATATCTTCACTGATCTCTCTGAACAGAAACTATAAGTTGAAAAGAAAAACTTCAATTAACAAGTGCATGAAAGTGTCAGTCTGTGTGGGAAAGACCACAAGGTGCAGCTGACAAGACTGCGAGGGAAACAAGCTTACTAACACCCCTCACAGCCTTGTCAGCTGCACCACGTGATCAAACCCTATACAGTGTTACTGCAGACAGTCCAGCCACAGTACACCATACACGGTATATATGCTGGATAAACCCTCGGTGACGGCACCCATAGGTTTTCTGAAGAGCCGTTTTGAAGCTCAAAAAGTGCTGCTCTGGGTGTCGCCATATCGGCAGTGCTTACTCCGCCTACGTCCCGGCCAACCCATAAATGGGTAAAGAAGTGGAGCGCGAGCGAGACCTTGCATGACCTGGGCGGGACGAATGAAGCCTGAACACGCCCCAATCTCAGAGTTACCAAACAACCTAAAGCTAACAGGCTAACCTTAAACAGCTTTATTAAAGCATATTTTTGGGGACTGGGCGGTGGTTTTCATAGCGGGTGACTTGGGTGTGGGTATTAAATTATGACCGGCTTATTTCCTCAGTAATCATGGATTAACTGAACCTAACTTCATCAATCTACCGATAGCTGCTAAAAGTGCTAATACCGCTAACATACAAAAATAAATAAGGGAATTTCACTCGATGGCAATACTGGAGCACAGACTTCTTCGATGATGCACTCGGACGATTAACCAAACAGCAAGCCATATTATTGCTGATATTTGTAATAAAATGGTCAGAAATGACAGACACGGTCCTCCATAACAACTCGCAGCCAGTCGTCTAGCGCAGTGTTTTTCAATCTTTTTTTGTACCACGGCACACTTCCGACAATGGAAAAAAAATCCCACCGCACACCAACATCTAAAATATTATGGAAAGATATACATTTATTGTTTAAAGGAAGAAGAATTTCACTCAGTGTGAAATTTGGGCCTGTTTAGACGCGCACAAATGTGGTATCCTGGCAGAAATTGATGAGAGGCACACACGTAGTTCCTCATCAAGTGACCGCAGACGTTCTCTGTTTTTAGTCTTTATCGCAGTTAGGCTTGAAAAACCAAGCTCCCAGAGATATGTCGTTGAGAAGAGCAGCAATGCTGAGATAGCCCTGTTTGCCACGATTGGGTATTCTTTGGCAGGAGTCAACCAAAAACTATCGAACGGTAGATCTGCATGGAGCAATTTTAATGTGCGGTCTTCTTTGAGTTCAATTAGTTGTTCTTGCTCCTGCAAAGTCAAATTTGTGTCATTATGAAAATCTGACCTCTATGGGTCCCGAACCCAGTCAAAGGCATCTCCTTAAGTGTTTTAGGTGTTTGTCAATCATTTCACACAAGGCTGCAGTATTGATATGTCCGTGCCATTTTTGGGTGAGATGGAACATTTTGAGAGCCCCCCCCGCCCTTTCCAGATGCTGTCGCCAGAGGGAGACCTTTAAACGGAATCTGTTTATTTTGTTCGTGCTTGTGAGTGGGTTTTCATCACGACCTTGCATTCATGTACTGAGTTCATTCAGATATCCAAAAATATCTGCCATGTATGCAAGATGTGCACAACATTCGTCACTTGCAAACAGCTTTATGTCATCGAACCTCCTCTCTTCAGTCAAGAAGGTTTTTAATTCCTCCCTCGATTCATACACGCGGGCCAGAACTTTTCCCCGTGACAACCACCGGACCTCGGTGTGGAGCAATAAGGCCTTATGCTCCGCTCCCATCTCCTCACACAAAATTGCGAACAGGTGGCTTTTCAGGGGTCTTGTTTTAACATAGTTCACCATGCTCACAATGCTAGCCAACACACTGGCCAGCTCCGCTGGTAACATTTTGGCAACAAGTGCCTCGCAGTGTAAAAAAGCAATGGGTGACCACAACATCAGGGTTTTTCTCTCTCACTCTGCTCACAAAGCCTTTGGTGCGCCCGACCATGGCTGCAGCTCCATCGGTGCAAACACTCACACAACTGTCCCACTGAAGTCCCCCTTGGTTGAGATACTCTGATGTGACCCGAAAGATTTCCTCCCCTGTTGTTTTTAACGGCAGTGCCTTGCAAAAAAGGAAATTTTCATGGATAGTGTCTGCTATCCACAAAGCGCACATTCGCCAGGAGTTGGGCATGACCGCTGATATCTGTAGACTCGTCGAGTTGCAATGCATCCACACCAATCTCTTCATCTGTAATTTTATTGACAGCACATCTGCCCATTAATTGCACTGCCTACCGCCACCAACAGGTATAGGGGAATACTCACATACATACAACCAGCAGCGTGACCACACGCACTGAGATCAGGCACGTGAACAATGTTAATTATAATATTTTTTTGACCAATGAAGTGAAATTGCATATTTTTTCATGGCACCCCTGACGCTCTCTCATGGCACACTAGTGGTTTGCGGCACAGTGGTTGAAAAACACGGGTCTAGCGGTCTCTGCGACCGGAGCTCTGACCTCGGCTCAGCAGCACAGACTGCTTGTCATTCAAAGCAACCATGCCCCTAATTAAGCATAACTTTATGGCTTAAAACATCTTAAACTTAAACTACAGTTGTGATGGAGGGGGAAACTAGCTATAGATACCAAAATCGTTTTCGACCGCACAGGACTGATGTATTAGGCCTTGTCCACACTGCTCCATTTTTACATGAAAATGGCTAAGTATCTATCCATTTTGGCCTTTCATCCACATTAATCCGCCGTTTTTGCCACCCCAAAAGGGCGCATTTCGAAAACGCTCTCCAGAGTGGATCAAAACGAAAACAGCGATTCAGTATGTGGACAGCCTATCTGTCTATTTTGAGAAATGGTGCAGAAAATTAGCTAGCTAGCGGGAGGAAGCAGCAGTACGTCCTGTCGCTGTGAACACGTTTGTGAAGTGCAGAAGAAGACCGCACACCTCCACAGGTAAGCATTGACGGAGTGTTTTTGACATGTTTGTTGATTTTAATTACATGCTTAGTGAGAAACATGGCGCTGTATAATCTGCACGTTGTATATCTGCAGACCACAGAAAGCACGGTGCTTCTGTGGAGCGGACCCATGTCATTATCAGCCTCCTGCCACATGATGGCCAAACGTTGCACCCTTTCAGTTTGTTCTGCACTACAGCGTGGTCCAAACGGTGAAGTAGAAATGAATACGGCTTTAATGTGGATGCAGGTATTTTCAGATACGGCCACGTAGCATTCGTTTACAGCCGGCGCTCCCAACGAAAATGGAGCAGTGTGGACTAGGCCTTAGCCTATACTGAACAGGTTTTCGCTACATGTGAAACTGGCAAAGGAGTGTCGGCTATATTTTTGTGTTTACACTGTAGGTACACTGTCTAAAGGCAACATAATTAACAGAGCACACTAACCAATCAAAAGCAAGGAGCGCTGAAGGCTCACCCACCACTGAGAACAAAAAAAATCGAGTTGTAAATTTGTTTTGACACTAGATTGGAAAACAATAAATGGAGCTGAATTTCTGGTTGTTTTTTTTGTTTGTTTGTTTGTTTGTTTTTTGGCATGGGAAAACAAATTGAATCTGTGTTTTTTACTTTTGTCCCAAAATTCAAAAAAATTATAAAACTACCAGTTTCTGGGTTTTGCCTATGTCAACTCCATGAAAAAAAAAAAAACAGTTAAAACGTACCTTGTTCTGCAGGGAAAGAGGTTTTTATTTTATTTATTTATTTATTTTGCTTCCCTGGGCCAGAAAACATGTTTGTGAACCATTGATTTAGCGCATGAATGGCATCAAATTAGATTTTTATTTCAACTGAACAAACAGCACTGATTGACTGCCTTCATTTTTACAGCTGGCCCATCAGTTGTAAATCACTGCATTGAACTAAAACGTGCACGTGGCTGCCAGTGTAGATTTGATCCTTTTCAGCTGCCTTCTTCAGAGAATTACTGAGCCTCCAGCCAATATGAAAGAAAGCTCGCTGCTGATATATAATGATATATATATATATATACATACGCAATGATCGGCTACAATAAGCATGCCGTTTAATCCAATGTGATTTACAGAGGTTCTGCTCTCCTCATATCTAGGTCAGCGGCAGTGTGTGCAGAACTGTTCCTGACAACTGTATCAACGTATTGCATGCCAGCATGGAACCAAAAATGGCAGATATTACATCCAAAAGCGCACGTGCAGAGGAGTGCGTCCTTGGACATGCATGCAAAACTAATGTGTTAGCTAAATGGCATAATTGCCCAAGAGATAATAAGGCCCTTCCTTTTCCTTCTTCCTGTTGATAGCAGGCAGTGTAGCTTCTTAACACTGCCTAGCTATATGGGTTAAAGCAAAATACTGAAAAAGTAGAAAGATACTCTCTGGGTATCTGTCTTTGCAATGTGTAGCTCAAAAGAAAAGTTAAAGCTACAAATGAGAATATCTTTTGGCTACTGCAGTGTTTCTGAAGGTGGTCCTCAAGTGTGCAGATAACTCCTTTTGTGGGGTAGGTGGTGGGATTGGCACTCCAGCCACCGTAAAACACCTCACAAAGTTTGACACCGGAAATGGAAATGGTGGGGAAAGTGGTTTGGATCGTTATCTCCGTAAGTCTTGAGTCTGGAGTATAGACTGTATATATACTTGACAAACCCTCATCATCACCCATCGGTTTTCTGAAGAGCGGTTCTAAAGCTGAAGTCGGGCAACTCCAAATGTTGCCATCTTGGCAGTGCCTAACTCTGCCTAACTCCTGGCCAATCCATAAATGGCAAAGACGTGAGGTGTGGGCTAGACCAGTGTGACCTGAGCGGGAAAAATGAAGCCTGAACATGCCCTCCATCTCACAGTTACTAAACAAACTAAGTTAAGGCTAGCTTTGGTTCAGCTGTTTGATTAATTAACATATTTTTGTGTAATGGGCGGCTGTTGGATATGGTTGTTAGAACGTATGACTGGCATATTGCCTTAGTAACTGTTGCACCATCAGTGGAACTAGTGTCTCCAAGCTACCTGCTAATTAGTGCTAACATGGTGCTAACAGTGCTAATATATGACTTAAATAACACTAAAATGTCACTCAACAGCAATACCAGTGCACCGACTTCTTTGATTGTACAATTAAACACACAGCAAGCCATATTATTTCAGATATTTGTAATAAAATGCTCAGAAAGGACAAACAGTTGACTCGACCAGGTCGAGTCCACATCAGCTATCCCTGACTCCAGCATACCGCTGTCACTTAAAGCGACTGCGCCCCTAATTATTCATAACGTTATGGCTTGAAATAGCTTAAACTGGTGAGTTATAAACACCCCCCCATACAGCTGTCATGAAGGGAGAAACTAGCAATAAAGACCAAAACCATTGTACGTATTAGGCTGTAAACATGTATATTTCTGCTGTAAAGTTGGGCATTTTAACATGGGTCTATGGGGAGTGACTCAATGTTGGAGCCAGCCTCAAGTGGCCATTCAAGGAACTGCAAGATTTGTCACTTCCTAATTGGCTTCATTTTTTTAGTACCAGGGGTTGGGGCTTAGTCTGGATAGCGGTGACTGAGGGGTCGTCCACTGCACAGCAATGCCCAAGTCCAAACTAAGCTGCTTCCAGAAGACAGTACCAACCCATTGGTTCAGATATGTAGATGAAATTTAGTTGAAGATTAAGATTCATGAAGTGCAGGCCTTCACAGATCACATCACCACAGTGGACAGCACCATCAAGTTTATGAGGGAAGACACCAAAGACAACATGTTGACCTTCCAGGGCTGTGCAGTGCATGTAAGTGGTGAAATAGATATTGAAGTGAAAAAATTGATATTGAAATCTACAGGAAATCCCTCCACACAGATCGATATCTGTGATTTGATTCCCACTGTCCACAACAACATCGCCTTAGAGTGTTCAGGACACGATGCCACAGGACTGAAAAGGTTTCCACAAGTTTGGAATCCAAGATGAAGGAAGGTGAACATTTAAAGAAGGCTCTGAAAGACATATATGTGAAAATGAAATACCTTTCCTCATCCAGGAGTGGAGATGGGAGCGATCAAAGACACAGTCTTTCTGCCAATTATAATGCGGTCCTTTCATCACGCCCCAAGAAGATTAAGGATATATCACACATCCGTCACACCCAACGATCCTCTGGAGACAAGTAGACATTAACGATTCTCAAGAGAAACTATAATGATCTCTTCTGTTCAACGCATTGACCTTGTTTGCTTTACAATAGAGAGGGTCTCCTATATTGGGCATACCACACAATCTCACCTTTTTGTCAAACTGAAGAACCTATTTGGAAGAGTGGCAAAATGTCTTGAAGATCAACAAGAAGTCTAGTCTCTGTAAAATAAACTTTTAGACATCCAAACTTAAGATGGCTCATGCAAGAGCACATTTGGAACATTCTATCAAATGAACAGTTACTTATGGAAAGTCAGATGAGGCCATGTGCCGTGCTTACCTGAGCATGATGCAGCTAGCGGGATCCAGCGTATCAGCATTTATGGCCTCAGCAACTGGAAAATGTCAAGGAGACACCCAAAAATGGCTACTTTCAGAAGGTGAGGATGGACCAGTGGCCTGCCTGGGTGTTTGCCGATCACCGCCCAGGATGGTTCCATAGTGCATTATGTGGCACGAGCGCATACACCCAGACTTGATTGTTTTCTTATTGTAATTATTTTTATAGCTGTCATGCAAATTGATTCTGCTCATTTAGTTATATTTGCAAAATAAAAATTCATGATGATTCATATTTATTTTCAAAGTAGGGTAGGTACTGATCAGTACTTGGCTGGGAGACCACTTAGGAAGACCAGGGGCTGTGTGTGTTTCTCTGGGTAGACCTGGAGTTGTGTCAGGAAGGGCATAAAACTTGTGCCAAATCCCGATGCGGATCTGTCCTGGAACCGCTGTGGCGACCCTGAACTAACGGGGGCAGCCGAAAGACGAACATGATGACAGCCTATCCATTGAGTTATTGAATGCCGCTGCTGGGTTTTGTCCTCTCGTGAGAACTGTCATTCTGGGGAAGCGCTCCCGTGAACTGTAATTCCAGTAGTCATGCTGACGGATGGGTAAGTCCTGCTAAATATTGGTGTTTCATTGTTTTTTAAACCCAATATTGCTGTAACATTATCTCTTATAATGTTTAACAAGCTCTCTGTCACTCACTACGTCCGCGCATACCATGTCGTGTATTTTAGAATGTCATGTGACGCTTTCTGTACGTCATGTGACCTGTAATAGCGAAAAAAATGTTTCCATTCCACTTTTTCGAAATAAGGCTTTTTCGACTCGCCTGAAAAACCACCTCATGTTGGCATAAAAACGTTTTGCAATATTTGAATTTTTTAAAATACACATTTCCATTAAGCGTATTTTCAATTTGCTACTTCAAATTGGAGGGTAATGGAAACGTCCCTACTATCATTCACATCACACATCTATTTTTATATTTCACACTCTGCGCAGAGATTCACGGCTTTCCCACAAACACACACACATGCATTCATGTAACTCATGTCTTCTCAATATACCCAGTAACTCATATAAACCTGCATATTTCTATGATCACTGCTATCATCCAGACTGCCTCATCTATTAAGCATGGTTTGTTGTGTGTTTGTTTTTTCCTGTCTCTGTCCACTGTCCTTGTTAGCATCCTCCTTGTTGTTACAAACTATCTTTGTTGGCATTTGTCACTGTCACTGTTACTGTCATTGTCACTCTTTGTTTAATGGTGTTTTGTCACGCCCTTAATTCATGGGGAAAGGGGGCAGCAAATCATTCTTTATTCTTAACTCTGTGAGCCAGCTGTGACTCATACTAGAGTGATATAGAGACAAGGGGTTAAAAAAGACACATTAAGGACTGATGTAAAGTACATAGCATTAGCATAATGTCATCATGGGCCTAAGAAAGACATCTGACAGTTGTAAGTATGGATAGTCCGTTGATGGGTAGAAACAAAGCATCACTTTGACAGAAACCCTCAGGGCTGCCATTGTTAGCGCGGAGTGACATCACCTGGAAATCTATATGTGTCAAAAAAAAAGAAAAAAAATCTCCTGAAGGGAAATACCAATGTAACGCTGAATGGTTTCAACAGACTAAATGACCGTTGGTGTTGATACTGATACAGCAGGTGTCATAGAATCCAAAAATCTTCTTGAGGCAAAACAACAAAGAGATGTTCACGATGACAGCACTATCAGCAAATTGTGCGCCTCATGTTGCAGCACTATAATGCACGGTCCCATGTTGCAAGGATCTGTGCACAATTCCTGGAAGGTGAAAACATCCTAGTTATTGAATGGCCTGCTTTCTCACCAGACATGTCACCTATTGAGCATGTAGATCAATGCCTACAAAAGGTCATTTTTCAAGATCAACTGCACATTTAAGAGTAGCCTTTTATTGTGACCAGTCCAAGGCAAATGTTAAAAAAGGTACACTTTGATCATATCTCCTGGTTTTAGTCAAAACTCCAGCAGTAGTATTCTGAACCAGCTACAGATATTTCACACTGGCTGTATCACACTGGGCTGAGACAGCATGCAACCAGTTGGAGACACAAAAGTGCGAGAAAACAGGTGAATAGCGACAAGGTCGCACCTGGTCTCACACTGAATTGGGAGTTGCGAAACCTTTGCGAATGCCCCCGGCGATATTCAGGCCAAAATGCGTCTGGATTTCGAGCGAATGACACGCGGCATTCGCAGGAATTTCGAGCAACATTCGTGCACCAAGAATGAACGAATGAATGACTGAATGAATGAATGAATGAAACGTGCAAATGTCGCCGGACACTTGCGCAAATGTCATGCAACACTCCGAGGACATTTATACTTGACATTTGAGACATCGGGACCATATGGAATATGGGAAATATGGTCCTGCTAGGTGAAACAGTCCTGATGTATGCATGTATGTATGTAATACATACATAATATGGAATATGTATGTATTATGTATATGTAGTATGCATGTATGAGCCATGACGTGAGAATATAATATAATGTGAGGGGTTTTGAGGGACTCTGATGAAAGCTTCTTCACAGGGGGGCGGACTGTACCATGTGCGACACAAATGGAGAACGGTTTTGAGAGTACATTTGTTGTGCGAATTTTGTGGACATGTTCAAAATTCCAGCAACACAAGAGCAAGGCCCTGAGACTCACGCGAGGAAGTTGAGAACCCCCACGGACGTTTCAAGACATTTTGGGGAATCCCTTGTAAATGCCGTTTGGAATTTGTCGCCACCGCTCGCAGCCCAGTGTGATACAGCCCTTAAGTGGTCATTCAGAAAATAAAACATTACAATAGTCAATTGTGGAAGACACAAAAGCATGAATCAAAGTTTACGCATCCGCCATAGACAGGATAGGTCTAATCATTGCAATATTACGCAAATGAAAATGGCCTGTCATAACGACCTCCCTAATATACAAATCAAAAGACAATGACTGATCAAAGGTCGCACCGAGAATCTTCTATGACAGCATCTTCAGTGACAGAGAGTGTTAATTGATCATGAAGATGTCTCAGTCTAGCAGGGCCAACAATAATCATCTCAGTCTTATTCAAAAGCAGTAAATTAGAAGGCATTCAGTTTTTCACTGACATCATTAGGAACACCCTATTGTCAGGTTAGCAGCCAAGCTTGTTTTCAGGCTAGCATGTCTACTCCATTCAACACCAAGTAAGCTACCTGTGCTGGCTAGCATGTAGCTAGCTCATAATTGAGCTCAGCCGCCTTATTTTTGAGCAAATTCATTCTTTCTTTTGGCTTCTCCCTTTTGCTCAGGGTCATCACGATCCAATATGCATCGACACATTGATTTGGCACAGGTTTTCTTTCTGTGATGTAGGCTGTAAGCATTCATTCATTCACTCATCATTCATTTTCTTCCGCTTATCCGGGTCTGGGTCGCGGTGGCAGCAGACCAAGCAGCTCTGCCCACACTTCCCTATCCTCTGCGAAGAACTGTAACCCTTCCTGGGGGATCCCGAGGCGTTCCCAAGCC
>OMMV01234471.1:4726-14894 GCA_900302635.1 Chatrabus melanurus | reverse complement strand
TGGGGCACCAACCACCCCCGCGCAGGGACGGGCCCCCCACGAGCCGGCCAGCTCCCCCGGCGCCAGAGCCCCAGATCCAGAACCCACACCCATACCGAGGACGCCGGCTACCCAGGCCAAAGCCAGGACCCACTATGTTTGCTTTAATGAATATGTAATTTGAGGTGTGTCTACCCGAGTGCGCAAAATACTGGGAGGAGAACATGCAAAGAACATGCAAATAGGTTAATTTAGCACACGCAACATGATTTATCAAAAGAGAAAGAAATTTTAAAGGCTTGTGCATGCATCTGTATTTTGCACGTATGAAAGCAGCGTGGTAATTGTTGCGGGATTGTAGACCTGAATAAAGCTGAATCAAAGTAATTTCCTGTGAGCTGTTTAGGGTATGCATTTCTTTATTTTCATTCAATAATCTTCTTTAACACAGAAAACACCACAATTAAACATTAATTTATAGTGGCTTATCATGTCATCATCATATCAATAAAGTGAAGTTTATTCTAAAGCATCTACATACTGTAATGTTGGTCGTAGCCCCTTCAGATTTTGGTATGGAGACAGAGTGGGACACCCCCTAATATTTTGTTTTATTTTGAGTCATCCAAGCAGGACAGACACTGCAAGGCTGGCACTATTGTTCCTGTCGGAGGCCTATTGTGTGGCTTCTGCTGCTGCTAATCTACCCTATTTTACAGGAATTTCTAGCCTTTGACCCCCAAATCAACAGACAAATAAAAAGATCCTTAGTTTGTCTTCATTCTGCTTGAATCAATGGATTTCTGCCTCAAATAGACACGATATGTGTGAGCCACATTGTTTGCACCCTGTTTGTTTCAGTGAGGTGAATGAAAGCGAGGCTCTAATGGTCACGTGGTTTTGTTTACAGTTGTTGTCACGGGGAATTTCCCTCAGCAACCCCATGTGAAAAAGCTCAGTTTCCGCAATAACACTGAGCTCCTTGTGTCTGTGGTTGTCAGTGATACCAGTTTCAAACTGGTGCTCATGTAGCTCTGGGACTTCCACTGTTGCTGAGAACAGCTGTTGGAAGCTGACCATGTGAGACTTTTAGAAAACTCTGAAAGCATTTTTCTGCTTCCATGTGCACCACAACCACACTATCTGATGGCTTCATAAGTCCACCACCAGCCTTCATTTCACTGAACTTGTTAACATCAGTGTAGTTGGTAGCAGTCACATCGTCATTGCAGCATTCTCACAACAAAACCAGCTATATATTTGATTACCGTTCTCTTAGATTCTGATGTGGTTGCGTAATTTGGCACATCCGCATAATTACGGTCAGTCTACTACACGGGATCCCTTACAACGAACTAAACGAGACACATGGTTTGTCCCATCAATGTCATCAATGCCAACTTCTGTGCATGGATGTGTGGAAACATTGGAAACAAAAAAGAATACACCTTCAGTTGAATACATCCATATCATCATCGCATTGAAAATTTTAGAAACACAAAGACAGACACAACACTGCCAAAGCAATAATTGATGATCTGATATGACCATGACAGTGACGATCACACTGACGATGCTGATAATGATTTGATTTGGTACAAGAATTAAATTATATATATATATATATATATATACACACACACACAAAATAAAACTATGTATTTCCAGGGTAACATAAAGTGTAATAGCACTTATTTCCATTGTGGCTCCTGCAAGTATAACAAAAAAGTAAGTTCTTTCGGCTTCTCCCAATTTCAACTTGGGGTCACCACAGCATATCCAATATGGATCTGCATGTTGATTTGGCACGTTTTATGGCGGATGACCTTCCTGATGCAACTCCACATTACATGGAGAATGGGCGGGGTGGCCTTGAACCAGGAACCTTCTGATTTGAAAGCGGTCGCAGTTAACCACTTGGCAACATGACTTATAAAAAAATAATGTAAATTATTATATATAAATAGAATCAGTCATAATTCTCCTCAAATTGGGTCAGTAAACTGATGAAGAGAATAAAGACAATGAGGTCACCAACTAATAAAAAGAATGCAACAACTCAAATGTTGCCACCTTGGAAATGAAGGTGACAATATCACTTAAGCTTCATTATTGTTGAGAAAATTTAAAGTTTGACTACAGCAGCTCCCATAAATACTGTCAGGGTCGTCCACACTGAGTGATACTGGCTCACTAACATTTAGGACTACTCTACAGTGCAGCCAGTGTAACTTAATTAGGCTAAATGCCACTAACACAATGCTCAAATGCAACTTACGTGTGAAAAGTAATTCCATTGCCCGGAAAATGTCTATTGTTGCAGCGAAAGGCTGAACATGATGCTGGAATCTTCACTCACAAAACACATGAGAACACTGACTGTGTCACCTTTTCGTCTTCTCCAAGATGGCTTGACTTTGTGAATAAACAAGAGTGGGAGCAACCTATCCAGTTGATCAGATCAGTGGATCAAACCGACTTTAATCATAGTCATTAAGCAGGCAGAGGTCAGGTTCCACAGTGAAAGGGGTCCATGTAGCGACAGTGCCCATTAGAGGTAATCCAAGAAAACAATATATGATGTTCAGTGCAGTGAGGAGTGCTCACACATCTACATCAGAGAAACTAAACAACTACTGCATCAACACATGCCCCAACACAGAAGGAGCAAAACTTCAGGTTGGGATTCTGCAGTTTGCCTCATCTATAAAGACAAGGGACACACTTTGGAGGACAACAAGGAGCACATCTTGGAAAGCCTGGATCTTAGTCTTGATCCAGGACAATCACAAATCCAGACACTCAAGCTTCACAAGTGGTGCACTAAGACCATCCATTGATTCTACAAAGTGTTGTACAGCAGAGCAAGAGGAGAGGACTCAAATGCATTAGGTAGGAGAGGTACCATTACTAAGTTTTACTGTAAGTTTGGATAGTGAAAGTGCATTGGTGGAGAGTCCACAGGAGTTTAGACAGGAAGCACTAGGAAGAACTTAGAAGCCAGGGAGTCTGCAACCTGCCATGGAGCCCTGGAGTGCATAGGAGAAAAAAGTCACACAGAGGCCAAAACTAGAAAAGGTAGCACTCTAGAGTAAGATTTGGAGCCAATGTGTACTGCACAGGGAGACAGAACAATCTTGTGATGGTAGACTACGAAGCCGGGGTAGATATACTGCATGTTTGATGAAGGGGACGAGGCCCAGGTGTGCATGCTGCCACAGATGCCCTGAATAAGCCACTCCAACTGACAGAGCTCAAAGGGAGAGAGCACAGAGAGAAAACACAGACAGGCTAAGAACACGGGATCCTGACTCAAAGATTACAGCATTGTCCACAAAGTCAAGGTCAGTGAAACTTTGCTCACCAACAAAGGCACCCTAGTCACTAAACTCCATGACCTTACCCAACATCCAGTCCATGCAAGTATTGAAAAGATTTGGAGCCCAAAAACATCCCTGATGAATGCCAGAATTCACTGGAGAAAAGTCAGAGACTCTGCCTCCATTCCGCACAGCATTCACAGTACCTTTGTATGATACCTGTGTATATGTCCCACAGAGCAGGACAGTCAACTGAATCAAAGACTTTCAAGAATCAACATAGGCACAAAGAAGCTCTGCCAGTATGCTTGCAGAGCTAGAAGCCACAGTGGAAACAGAGTGAAATCGGGCTGCTTTGGTCACTGAGCAGAAAGCCGCTGGCACAGAATATTGTTGATATTAATACTTGCAAGTACCTCGCATAGCACATAGAGCAGCGGAATAGCCCTGTAGTTGTTGCAATTCAGGTGATCACCCTTCCATTTTAGACAGAGACAACAAGTCCTTTCTTCCAGTCTGTGGGATGATAACGGTCTCCCACATGGAAGGAAATATTGTTTGCAACACCAGAAGAACAACATCCACACAAATGAAGAAGTTCAGCCCCATTTCCACAGATCCTTTCCCCACCCTCAGCTGTTTCACCAACTTTACAAACTCACTGTCAAACGATGTTTTGCAGCTGACTGTTGATCAGCCACCAGAACCCTGGTACTAGAGATGGCCAACATCCTGGCAGAAGGATCTGACATATACAAAGTAGTCAAAATAGTTAGCCTCATGGGACAGTTCACCAGAGTTTTGCTGTCATGGCCATGCCACCACTTGCAATTACTGCGGTGTGACAAGGTGTGTTTGAAGGAAAATAATGCTTCAATTCCTCTGTGAACAGGCTGAGGGTGACGCGACTTCAGATGCTGGCACCTGGTCACAGATTCCTCCAACAAATGCCTCCTAGTCTACCCTCAGTGCCGTCACATCTCAGCTCCCTGTACAACCTTTAATTGCCACCCAGCCATGCACTATGACTCCTCTGGACTAGATTCAGAGTGCTCTCTGAGATGAAACCCCTCCTCCATTGGTGACACCAATGCAACCCCCGGCAGCTTTAAGGGGCTTGTTGCGAAAGAACTCCCACATAATGATTATGTGGGATGTTTCATAATTCGGCTTGAAATATTTGCACAGTTAAGTGCCAACTGTTCTTTTTCTTTACATGTTTCAAGTTTTTTAAGCAAATAAAAGTTGTCTAAGATGTTCCAACAAAATGATTTGTGTATAATTTAGATGAAAATTGCAATAATATATACTAAAAGACAATGACTAGGTATGGTTGCATGGAGGGATATTGTAGTAACTTGGTCTTGCTCAGTAGAATTATTTGTGGGGTCCATATACCATATGTACGATTCAGTCTGATCTTAGAACTGGCTTAAGTTCATTGTTGATCTGTTTTTGGAACACTGTGCTTGGCATAATTTTTTTTTTAAATTAGACAAGGTGACATGGCTAGCTAACAAATGGGACAAATGTATTCAAGGAATGTTCACAAGTGTGTGTTGATGGCCTGTCCCTTAAAACACTTTCCTTGAAGGATGAGGCCACGTCTACTGGTGCACACTACACAATTGCACGTACTTCATTTGCGTGTTGCCCCTGCAACAAAGTCCACTGGTATGACGAATACACAACAGCTGCAGGTGTGGTTACCTGGGAGCTCTCAGTGTTGAATTCAACCGGTGGCAGCTTGAATCTAGCAGTTGTTGAATGGAAAGGTGGATATTGTCCTTTGGCATTTCTCCAAGGATTCAGGATGTCCTGTGCAGGGATGTGCATTTTGCCTCAGTCAGAGGAGACACCTAGAAAAGGTGTCCTGACTGCAACTGAGGGCAACCCACAAAAGCAGTCATAATACCTAGGCAGTACAGTTTCATACAACTGTGTGTTGTACAAAAAAACTTGACATCAGAATAAAAAATGCATGCACTTCATATGGCTGACTCTGGGACTGCCAGTGGTCATCCCATGACATCAATGCAAATGCATAAAATAGCTACATATCAAGCCCCTTTTCTCACTGTCCTACTCTGTGGATCTGAGACCTGGACTCTCTACCAGTGACACATGTCCTGTCTTTCCCCAAATTCAAGAGTGACTTCGATGTGCCATTTTACATGTCACATACACTGATAAAGTGACCAATAATGATGTACTGGAGCAAGCTAAGATACCAGATGTTGAGATCCTTCTACATAAACCACAAATGCAATGGGTTGGCCATGCCACTCCTATAACTGACAATCACATTCCCAAACAACTTCTGTATGGTGTATGCCCTTGTGGAAGGTTTCCAGTTGGACGACCTCTACTGAGCTATAAGGACTCTGAAAAGCTCCCTTAAGCTGTGCAAGACATCTGGCTGACTAGCAGAAGACATGTGCCAACCATGGACAATGGCAATCAGTAGTTCCTGTGATCAACTTTGTTGTGAAACAAATGCTACAAAAAGAGGAAGGTGGGGTGCAGCAAGAGACCACATCCCAGATACAACACGTACAACTCTCAGTACCATTGACACCCTCTCATCAGCAGGATTGCTATTCTCTAAAATGCTGACTCTTAATATAATATGTACCCCCATTATCGAGTCTATGGGCTGCTTCTCTCTAGTATACAGATAATGAATGTTTATGAGTGCAATGGTAAGAATATTTTCATGAGGTGGCAGTACTGCCACAGACTGCCACAGACTGATGAAGCCACTTGGATGAGTGGAGAAACGTTTCCCAGCGAAACAAGAAGTCCAGCTGACTTGACTAAACTTCAGCAAGCTTCTTATCTTCGCCTGGATGACTGAGAACCTACACAGACTTAAAACACAAAATTTTGTGTTGCCTATAATTAGGCCATGATTGTATGTCATGCTATTTATATTTGTTGGTTTTCATGAGTATGTTTTTGGTTTCAGATCTTTTTTATTGTTTTCACAATGAATATAAAGGTAACAATGATACATTGAAGATGAATATCACAACATTAACAAAAATGCCCTCTACAAGGTAGCCCCAAGGTTGGGCTAAAGTAAGTTCAGATGGTGTCAGAAATTTGTTATCCTACAAAACTTGCTTAAAATTTTTTTTTTACAAAAATCTTGAGGTAGAACATTGAATCGCATATTGGGGAGCCCCATACCTCCGTCTTTCTTTGATCGCTGGAGTACTGTTTTGTTTATTCGGGGTCTCTTGCTCTGCCATATGAAAGTGGAAATAATCGAATCTAATGAAACAAAAAAGGATTTAGGAAGAAATACAGGCAAACATTGAAATAAATAAGTAAACTTTGGTAATATGTCCATTTTTACGGAGTTTATACGACTAGCTAGAGTCAGTGCGAGGGGTGACCATTGTTGTAAAGAAGTTCTGACCTGATTTTGCAGATGTATGAAGTTTTCTTTGAAAAGGTCTTTAAATTTATGGGTGACCTCAATTCCTAAGTAAGTGAACTGTCGTCTCTCAATCATAAATGGTATGCAACTATAATCAGCGACCAGGGCCTCATTGTTTACCAGGAATAGCTTTGTCTTGTGTAAGTTGATTTTGTAGCCTGACAGGGGTCCGAATATGCCAAAGAGAGATAGCGCCGCAGTTAGAGAATTTGTTGGGTCCGAGACATATCGTAAGAGATCGTCAGCATAGAGAGAGACTTTATGATTTTTGCCGCCCCTATGGATGCCTACAATGCCAGTGTTATCTCTGAGTGCGATTGCAAGTGGCTCTATAGCTATATCAAAAAGAATTGGGCTCAGTGGGCAGCCTTGACGTGTTCCATGGCCTAGCATAAAAGGTTGGGAAGTTATGCCATTTGTCTGAACCGCTGCAGTGGGGGCATTATAGAGCAATTTGATCCAGCCTATAAACTTAGGGCCAAAGCCAAACTTATTCAGAACTGAAAACGGATATCTCCACTCGACACGATCAAACGCCTTCTCAGCGTCTATAGAAACAATACACTCTGGAATTTGGTCGTGAGAAGGCGTGTATAGTACATTGAGAAGGCGTCGGATATTAAAGAACGAATGGCGGTTTTTGATAAAACCTGTTTGATCAGTGGAAATTATGTGAGGGAGGACCTCGTCTAGTCTGAGGGCTAGGACTTTCGCTAGGATTTTAGCATCCGCGTTGAGCAGCGAGATAGGACGATAGGAGGCACAGTCAACTGGGTCCTTCCCTTTCTTCGCTAAAAACGTTATAACTGCCTCCATCCACGATGGTGGAAGAGAGCCATGATGGTGTGATTCGAGTAGAGTAGCTGCAAATTGTGATGAAAGGGGCTTAGAAAACTGTTTAAAGAATTCAGTGGGAAATCCGTCTGGCCCCGGTGTCTTTCCAGACTGCATTGAGGAAATGGCTTGGGCTATTTCTGCTTGAGTTATAGAAGCATCTAGCTTCTTAATTAGGTCTGGCGGAATAGAAGGAATGGGTAGTGGGTTGAGAAAGGTGCTAATCCTTGCCTCATCTCCGTCAAATTCAGAGGAGTATAATCGGTAGTAAAAGTTCCTGAAGGCGGTGTTGATTTCCATAGGATTGGAAGTGATTTCACCATTATCAGAACGGATTCCAGCTATAAGTTGTTTGGCTCTGCATCCTTTTAGCAAATTAGCAAGTAACTTCCCCGATTTCTCCCCATGTTCATATATTAAGCTGTTGTTTCTTAATAGGATATTTTGTGTTTGATGAGTTGACAAAAGGTTGAATCTGGTTTTGAGGTCTATCTTTTTATTGTAAAGCTCAGGGGTCTGATGTTGAGCATATTCTTTGTCAACGTCGCGGATTTCAGATAAGAGGGCCGATTGTTCTTTTTGAGAATTTATTTTCATGTTTGCCGTAAATGAAATAATTTGGCCTCTCATATAGGCTTTGAGTGCATCCCAGACTGTGAGCGCCGATACATCTGGAGTATTGTTAGTGTCGAGGAAAAAGGAGATCTGCTCCTCCATAAACTTGACAAATTTATCGTCTGATAGGAGAGTTGAATTAAACATCCAGTGCCTTGTGGGTTTTGGAGTTCCAGAAAAATCATTGATATTACCAAAGGGGCATGGTCAGAAATAACTATGCTTTGATAATCGCATGAGTTGATCTGGGGAATGATCCTGTCATCAACAAACAAATGGTCTATCCTGGTGTACGTGTGATGAACGTGGGAATGACAATGTTTTTAATTTGTTTGAAATTTGACTTATCTTTTATGCTGTTTTTATTTTCTTTCTAGGGCAGCACGGTGTCTTAGTGGTTAGCAGTGTTGCCTCACACCGAGAAGGTCCCAGGTTCGCTTCCGACCTGGTCCCTTCTGTGTGGAGTTTGCATGTTCTCCCCGTGTTTGCGTGGGTTCCATCCGGGTGCTCCGGCTTCCTCCCACTTCCAAGGACATGCAGGTTAGGTGAATTGGTGACTCTAAACTGACTGTAGGTGTGAGTGTGTTTGTCTGTCTATGTGTGTCGGCCCTGTCATAGACTGGGGGCCTGTCCAGGGTGAACCCCTCCTCTGCCCAATGGCTGCTGGGATAGGCCCAGCAGCCATTGCAGCAGCCTGGTGGGCTGTTGCGATACTGCAGAGACACGTGTGCCCAGTGGTGTAGTGGGGATTTTTCAATGGGAGGACGCTGTTTATGACGTCATCAAAAAAGATTACCATGTGCGTGCACACATATAAAAAAAGAGCAGACTGTGCTCATGTCCTCATTCTCCCATGCCCTGTCGAGGCGGCCCATGATAAATCCACCGCGCCAAAAGGAACTTTCATATCCACCAAGTTGACAGTGGAAGTCCGGCACCATTCCACCACCTGCTGCTGCTCATGTCACGGTGCTCGATCCTTAGTCAGTCCTGGGTCTCTCTGCCACTGTCACCGGCTCGTCTCCTGGATTCCACCTTCCAACGTACAGCTGCGTCAACGATCCTGGCCTTCAGCCCTCTAAGTCCGCTGCTTCTTCTCCGGTCTCTGATCCGTTCCTCTCAACTGTAACCTCCTTCACGGTGCCTGCACGCCTGACCGATGGCATGCTGCCTCTCCGCTGAAAAAAGTGGGCGTACAGTGTGCCCCTGCGTCCCCCACCCACTACACCCCTGGGTGTGCCAGAACTGAACTCACAGAAGTGAAAGGTTTTCTGGTGAGGAAAGGATTCTGTGCACAAAGTGTGCAAGTGGAGGACCAGTCACCAACCACAGTTCCCTGAGGTGAAGCAGGTGAGTGTCTTGTTCCTTGATTTCCATCAGCATGATCTCCACTTCTCCATATCCCATGGAGCACAGAGCCCACCAACCTCACCCCGGCTGCTCCTGTGGCCAGCCATGTCACCTCTGAACCCAGAAGGAAGAAAAATAGCACAAAATATATGGTATAAATGCAAGATATTTTGTTTTGTATTTTTCCATTAGTTTTTATTTTGTTTTTATTGTTGTTTTAAATTCAGTTTAATTGTAGATTTATGTGCTAATGCACTCCCTGTGTACAAGCATAGTGTGTGTACATCATGAAAAGCATATTTGAATAGTGCCCTGTATGATGGCAGAAGAATTCTATGCTCTGCTTTAGACCAGGTTTTGCTGGTGCAAAGGGGAATAAAAGAATCTAGAGACTTCATATGATGCATCATGAATTCATCAAAGTGATGATTTCTGGTAACAGGGATATTCAATTTCAGTGAACATATAGGCGATGAAAGTAGCTGAAGTGAGTCATTGATCATTTGATCCACACTGTACCAGTCATGTAAATCTGGTGGGCAGAAATATAATGCTTCTGTACTAATGGACCAAGGTGATCCAAACAAAAGAGACTGTCCACTTAATATTAGAAAACATTTGCAGG
>OMMV01234466.1:2786-16404 GCA_900302635.1 Chatrabus melanurus | reverse complement strand
TCTACCCCACACACACACACACATCTAAAAAAAAAAATAGAATACCGGGAAAAAGTTCAAATTTTTTTTTTTTTTTTTTAAGTTATTTCATGAAGTGAAAATTGTATATATTCCAGACTCATTACATGTAAACAAATGTTTCGAGCTTTTTTTTTTATTTTACAGCCTACAGCTGAAAAAGAAAAAACCTGCATCTCAAAATATTGGAATATATTTCATTTCGAGTTTGAGTAACTCTATTTATGCAGTATAAATAGCATGAATCTCTTAGTCTGGTTCAGTAAACACAACCACAATCATGGGGAAGATTGCTGACTTGACAGTTGCCCAGAAGACACACTGACCCACTCCACAACGAGAGTAAGCCACAGAAGGTCATTGCTGAAAGGGCTGGCTGTTCACAGAGTGCTGGATCAAAGCATATTCATGGAAAGTTGACTGGTAAGGAAAAGTGCGGTCAGAAAAGATGCAAAAGCAACAGGGATGACTGCAGCCTTGAGAAGATTGTCAAACAAAGCTGATTCAAGAAGTTGAGGGAGCTTCACAAGGAGTGGACTGATGAACAGTGTAGAAGCCAGAACACACCTCTTACGGTCGCCAGCATAAACATGGAAAGAGTCAGAGATTCTGCTGCTGCAGTTAGCTCAGTGGGATATGGAGTTGGGGTACCAATATGTAAACCTGGGTAACTTCTTGGTCACACTACCCATCTGCATTCTTGAACAAGATAAAAAAAATGGGTGCCGGTCTTGACTGGGGAAAGTAACCTGTATTGGACTGGCGTCCCGTCCAGGGGGAGTCTTAGAATCTCCTCCGCTTCACGCTACGGACTCAGGGTATAAGCACACGCACCAATGGGGCTCAGGGCTTACGTAGGATAACTACTTCTGTCCCCGCTCCGCACAGCACTCTCAGATCCTGTGTATAGGCTGGCTACGATGTTGAGCAACTTCTTTGGGATCTCACAAATGCTCAGGGTGTCCCAGAGGTCAGCCGGTCAACCGAATCAAATGCTTTCTTAAAAATCAATGGCTGCAGAGAAGCACTGCCGATGTTCACCCTTGTGTTCAATGGGTAATTATAAAGTTGGGATAAGGTTGACTTCTTGGGTGTGAATCCAGACTGTTTCGGGTGATAAGTAACTAGAACAGAATCTTGTTAATAGTCCTTGCAAGCACTGTTCCCAGCACAGCGCAGTGCAATACCCTTGTAGGTACAGCAATCCAGGTGACCACACATTCCTTTCCAGAGTTGGACAACAAGCGCTTTCTTCCTGTCCGTAGGGATGAACCCAGTCTTCCAGATCGAAACAGATTGTTTGCAATGCCAGGACAACAGCATCTCCACCCACCTAGAGCTCGGCTTCAATACCGCAGATCCCTGGGGCTTTCCCTGTACTTAGCTGTTTCACTGCCTTTGCAAGCTCACCAAGACTTGGTGGTTTAAAGTTGACTGGTGAATCAGCCACAAGAACCATGTCACTAAAGATTTCCAACATCCCAACAGGAGGATCTTCCATGTGCAACTTCTCAAAGTAACTGGCCAAACAAAGGATAGCAGAGGCTTCTGTCAGGATCAAGCTGTCATCCACCATGACTGTGGCAGGGCGACTGTGCTCTGATTCTTCTGTAAACAGGCCAAGAGTCACTCGACTACAAATGTTCAATTATATTCAAGCACCCTCTGATATTAAATAAGTCCTATCAACATTGGAATTTCCAATACAATAATCAGCAAATTTTAAGGAAGAAATCCCACATTCCATTTGGTTTGCCAACTGTCTAAGTCCTCCAGCCAGATGGTGTCCAAACTCCAGCAGAACAATCTGATTTTCCAGTGTGGGCAGATTTAAATTTGGGCACTGAGCAGACGGCAGTCTACAAGATTTCAACTGAATCCACAAAGAAGCCACAATAAGTCTGTGGTCACAAACTGGGCACTTCTAGAAACCTTACAGAAGTCTCAGGCATTTTCCCAATCAATCAATCAATCTCCTTAGCAACCCTGCCAGCATTAGAATACCACATCCAGCAGTGTGGCGCTCATAGCCCCTGACTTTTTATAAGTCAGGGAGGACCGAGCCATTTTTTGCCACGATTACCAGATCCATGAGAGCCAATGCAGTCCTTGAACCCAGCCCAGTCAGTGCCAGTGGTTGCATTGTTTCAAATATAACCTTAAATACTTTCTTAAACACTTTCAAGTGAAAGATTAATGTAAAAAGAGATTAATGTTGGCTCACATATTAAAAAGTACTGGAGTAGCAAGCTGACTTTCAATTTCTAAAGATAAGCAGGAATGTTGTTATGGACCTATAATGAGGAAGGCAGTAAGTTGTATGGTTATCTCCTAAATGGGGTGCACACTACTGATCCCCAAAAAAACGACACAACTTACTACCTCACCGCAGTACAGCCAACTGCAGCAGAATGCAGATATTGAGACCACATATATAGCAACATCATAGCCTGTTGACTATAGTAGCCGGGTTTCCATTACAGATTTGTGCAAAAGTTTAGCGATATTTTCAGAATGTTGGTTAAAAAAACAGTTGTGAAATGACAGCGTTTCCATTGAGTTACCGAATGCCGCTGCTGGGCTTTGTCCTCTCGCGAGGACTGGCATTCTAGCGAGGCTCTCGCGAGAACTACAATTCCAATAATTATGCTGACAGAAGGGTAAGTCTCATTAAATATTGGCATTGTTTTGTTTTATTTAATCCAATAATGCCAAAATGTCATCTGGGCAGCATGGTGGCCAAGCGGTTAAGTGCGATCGCATTCAAAGCAGAAGGTTCCCGGTTCAAGGCCACCCCTGCCCATTCTCCATGTAATGTGGAGTTGCGCTAGGAAGAGCATCCAGCGTAAAACTTGTGCCAAATGAACATGCAGATCAATATCGGATATACTGTGGTGACCCCAAGTTGAAATTGCGAGAAGCCGAAAATTTTTTTATTGCCATAACGTCATCTCATAACATTTAACCAGCTCTGCGTGTCTTACTTCATCCACACGTATTGCGTTTTGTATTTTAGAATGTCATGTGACACTTTTTGTATGTCATATAACCTGTAACAGCCAAAAAAGTGTTTCATTCTACTTTTTTTGAAATAAGGCTTTGTCGAAATGCCTGAAAAAACACTTCATGCGAGCGTAAAAACCTTTTTGTGATAAAAGTTTTTTCCCCGAAATACACTCGTTTCCATTAAGTGTATTTTCATTTCGCTACTTTAATTTGCGCAATTTAGAGGGTAATGGAAACACGCCTAGTGTAAATAAGAAGCAATGTTACAAAACAGACATTTTAAATTTGCCATTCATCTGAACCATTTCAAGAGTCAGGACAGCTCTCCACTGTCCCAGGCGAAGACGAGTAGCTGCTTTTGCGTTACCATAAGAAAGACAGTAGACTGTATAGTTATCTCCCAGATCTGGTGTGATCCTAAAACTATACAAACTACTACCTCATCCTACAGTACGCACTGCTGGCCAATTTCTTCTGGGTGCCCATCACTGAACTGTCTCAGTTCCTGAGAAGTTAGAACATTTTATAATATTAAGTAGTTGAAAACACAAACACACTACCTGCAGTGCTCTCTGTGCCATTAACCGTCCCCAATACTGAACCCTATTAAAAAGAAAAAATTTTTAGTTGACAGCAGATTGCAAAGAGTTTATTTAACATGGCCTACATTGTATAGCTAAAAAACAACATTATCAGACCTGCAGGCTCTGTTCACTGGCCTGTTCTGCCCCAGAAGCCTTCCTCTCATTCTGCTTCGACTCCTCCTCCTCAGCCAACTGCCGCCTTCGCTTCTCCCGACGTTCTTCGAGCTCCTCGTCTCGCAAACTTTCCAAGTGCTGCAGGATAGGCACCTTCACCACTATTACCGGGCACACATATACACACAATTTAAGAAAAGCAGAGATCAGCCCTCAGGTCTGGTTTTTTTTAAAGGCTTAAAGATGAATTGAGTAAATGTGTCCAATTGAAGTATTTACTGGAAACCAAAAAAGCCAGTGAGGATGGGGAAGGTACATTCACTATCAATCAAAATGAAAACATCTCAGTGTGCATTGTCCACCTTTCTCTCCCAACAAGCAACTCCAGATGAGGCATGAGCCATATGAGACTTTGACGGTATGATAACATTTACAAAAAATATTGACGTACACCCTACCAAAGGTATCGTAAACTTTCATGCAGGGCTGTGCAGAATGGGCCAAAATTTATACCATGGTATAATTCTGCAGCACAGCTAAACTAATTCTTGGCAGTTTATTTTTACATTAGAATTTTGTAATAACGGATTTGAAAGATTTGAACCATGTCAGTGGTGGTTGGACTGGAATCAAAGAGAATAAATAATTTATGTTTGTTAGCACTGTCATTTTAATAGTTGCCATTTGTCCCATGAGAGATATTGGAAGATTAATCCAACGTGATAAATCAGTGATTGTTTTGCATATTGGGGTGAAATTAAGACCAACTCAGACATGTGAGCCAAGATGTTAACTCCTAAATATGTGATATTTCCAGTGCGCAAGTGACTAAGCTGTGAGAGGGCTGCCCCGTCCCATTCACCTGTAGATAGAGGGTGGATAATCAATTTTGACCAGTTAATTGAGTAATTAGATGCATTTGAGAATGTTTCAATAAGCTTAATCGTAACCTGTAACAATGAAGACTCTTGCAAATACAATGATATATTATCTGCATAAAGGCTTATTTTATGATAACTAGGGGTCATTACTCCTTTAATATGATTATTCTCACGTATGGCTGCTGCCAGAGATTCAATAGAAATGGCAAACGAGAAAGGGGAGAGTGGGCATCCCTGCTTTGTGCCCCTCTGCAATTTAAAACTTGGCGACATCAGCCTATTAGTGTAGACCATGACCACAGGTGAGGCATATAAGATTTTGATCCAGTGTATAAATGACTCCCCAAAACCAAATTTCTGTAGTGTGGCGAACAGAAATTTCCAATTGGTTTTAATTAAATGCCTTTTCTGCATCCAATGAGAATATAATTGGCTTTATTTGTTGAGTGGATGAGTAATGTATGACAATCTACGTGTGTTATTGGATGACTGTCTACCTTTAATAAAACCAGTTGGATCAGGGTGGATAATAATTGGGATGACTTTTCATTCTGGAAGCATGGTCCTTACTAATGATTTTTATGTCTGTGTTAATAAGTGACAAGGAGCGGTAACTGGATTGTAATGTAATTCAATAAGAGTGATTATTGTGAAATTTATACCGTCTGGAATGCGAGATTCTTGTTTGACTTCTTATATTACTCTTATGAATGTTGGAGCAAAAGTAGGCCAAAAATACTTACTTCATTTATTTCCTTTGAGGACCTTTTAAACTTTCCCTTCTGGAGTTTTAATAAACAGGAATGATATTTTTTTTCCTTAATTGCACTTAATCTGATTTGCTAGCTATTTTCCAGATTTATTGCTAAACTCAAAATGGTCACATCCAAGTCGATCTATTAGGAATTTTGTTGTTTGTTTTTTTTTTTAAAGATATTTACATTAAGCTTATATTTCTGCAACTCCTGAGTTTTCTTTGTTGGGTTAATTGCATTAATATCTCCCAGGTCCTAAATCATTTCCTCCAATTTTGCTTATTGTTCCCTGCTCCACTTTTTCCTATATATGGAGTAAGATATGATTTTCCCTCTTTGTACCAGTTTTCCAGAGTAATGTTGGTGATATTCCTAGGGAGTGATTTGTATCTAGGAATGAAGCTCATTCCACCTTGATATAACTGTCGAAATCTGAATCTTCCAAAAGAGATGTATTAAAACACCGTTTAGTCAGTGGTCCCCCTCTAATAAGACCACCCCTATTGTTCAGACAAAGTGGCCTTATTAGAACGGTAGCTTCTCTTGAGGGGGATGCCAGTCTGGCCACCTGTGGGGTTAATTACATAACTGCATTGTAGGCACAGGTCTCTAAAGGGGTAAAACTTAAAACTTTACAGATCATCCTCAATGTGTGTTTTGTTAACCAATTTTATTTCTATTTTCACTATTACAAATTTCAATATAGTTTATTGACTTAAATTTAACACTAAATTTTACATCATTCTAATAAAAAGGTCAGTTAAAAAAAAAAAAGAAGTTATGATAAATGTTAGTAATTAAAATATTTAGCATTTGGAAACGGGTAGAGGCCAGGCCAAATATGCCCTGCGGGGCGCGCGTTAGTTACCATGATTCAATTGCTGCACAGCGGCCGCCTAATTATACTTAAGACAAAACCATCAGAGCAGCGGATTATCAAAGCTTGATAGACACTTTTTCCTTCAACAATGAAGATGTCTGGTGCGAAAGAGGAGTTTAAACTGCACCAATGGATCACGCAAACAGTGAGAGAGCGTTTTATTATTATTTATTTATTATCCAAAACATTGCACTGCTGTCAGCTGACCTCCCGTTAAATAAAATAAAAAATAAGCTGATTAAAACCGTGTGAAATTACTTCCAAAAGCAGTTACTGCACAGAACATTGTGTGTGAGGGAAAGCCGGCAGTCAAAGATGCTTTTATTGCGCTGAATTGATTGACATCCAAATCAATACTTCAAGTTCTTCAAATTGTTGAATGACGAGCTCGCCAGCCTTCAAATGAACGCGAGTAGTAAAAACTGACGAGTAACTACCAGTCACATCGAGGGCTTTTAAACAGATTTTAACGATGTGACAGCGGACATTTCTATACGTCAGTGATGCGTCTCCCTGCTTCCATGATTTTACCGGTTGGCGATTCACAATGTCTGGTGAGGTGGACAAAAACTATCAATGTCAGCAGGAAGTGCCCTTTTGAGAGGGGAAAATATTACGATTTTGCTTGAATTTGGGTGGCCGCTGGCTGTGTTGGAGAGGTGGCTGTTGGCAAGGGGGCCCATTGTACTTATACTCCAGGTTATGGATACTGGGGCATGATCACTAATGATGATTGGGTGAATCTTACACTAATATATTGTTATGCAACTGAGTTACTAGTTAAGAAGTCAAGATGTGAATATGAACGGTGAACAGTTGAGAAAAACATGAATTCTCTGGAAGCAGGCTGTGTTTAGGTAATTGTTAAGGCTTAAACCAGCAGTGCACAACTCCGCTACTTCACACACACACTTAAAATATTTGTATGATCGTTATTTAAGCAAGTTACCGCTATAAGAAAAGTATTTGACTTACATGTGGCGCAGAGCAACAGGAAAATTTTTTAGAAAAACCTGCAGACCTGATCCGAGTGCTACGGATGCGCTGAAATTACGATTGATTAACAAATTAATATTTGGTGTTATTTTTTTATTGGCATTATAAAAATAAAAAAAATTTGTGCCCTGGGACTGATGTTTACAAAACTACTGTGGACAGAATAATGACCGAATCAAATGGCATCAGGAAGTGCAATTAATCAAAAAAAATTTTTTTTGATGCATTATAGGTTCTGTAATTCGTGAAATTACTGTGCTATTTTGACAGCCATACTAAAAACTGGATAAGCATTCCAAAAATAGAGTCCAGTGTTATCCAAGAATGGTGAACTGGCTCTTGTCAAACAACCCCCCCACAAATATTTTTCTCAAGTCTGTACACAGCATTTAAGTGCTGCTTGAATCCATTGATGCTATGTCCAAATCATATACATCTGTATCTCACAGGTACTTATTTTAAAGACATGTAATCTCTGTCTTACAACAACAATTTACCTGCTACACAGTCATGCATACTCTCAGCATCCAGTACTTTACACTCATCTGTCCATCTAGTTAAGGCAGTAGGAATACTGGAGAGGGTGCCTGACCGTACAGGAAAAAGAGGGAGGGAAAAACAAACCCCGTTAGTAATTCAAGCTCATACTAAAGCCAATATGTGAAAAACTATGAACAGTATATTAATGCTAACAAATGTGTGATTCTCACCAGCTTGCCCCCCAGTGCTACTCTGCTCATGAAAAAAATCGTCCAACAATTCATCATCAGATCGAGCGATAATATGCACATCTTCATTTCCAACCAAAAGGCGAGCACGACCACGAGATTGGAGGGGCAGTGAGCTGGACAGCTGTAAGATGTCTGCTGCAGCACTGGGCCCCAACAATCTGAAGAGGAGAGCATAGAAGAGCAACATGCATGCCATTAAGAATTATTATAACAAACAGACTTGCTAGAACATAGATGCTTTTTAAAGACCCTCCAACAGGCATTTTCTCACCTCTGCAGTATAAGTGGGGGATTGGGCTGGCGGTTGCCAGGGTAATGGACATGAATGGTGTGTCCACTGTTAGCAGTGAGTTGCCGTAGAGTGCGCTGGCTGCGACCCATGCCTTGTGCCAGACGGCTGCTAGTGCCGACCACTCCCAAAGTGAGGGAACTATGGTCAGCATGGCGGACCATCAGTGGGTGTGAGCTAGGAATGTTACCTGGCGAGGGAGGAATGTCAGCTGATGAAAGAATAGAGAAGAGTAGACAGCTATTAGTGGAATAATTCAGGCACAGCATTACCTCATTTTTTAAGATTTTTTAATAAGATTCAATTTTTCATCTCTCTTGTTGGGTATAACAAACACTTGTAATATGAAATAAAATTAAATAACGTGGACTAAAATGTTTGACCCCATAAACATGGGGTGACTTGGTATAGGCTCGATGCAAATTGGCATGCAGTTTTCATACAAAGCACAGAAAGAGTTACCCTGAGCTATCCTGATTTAAGTACAAGCTTGTGCTGAGTTATGCTGAGATGCACCGGGCTTGCCCTGGGCTGTCCTGAGTTGAATGCGGGTTGGGCCTAGGTGGTTGGACGTTTGACCAAGTTCTTGAGCGAGCTGTTCAGACTTTTGCCGAGTGGAATGTCTGTTCTGGAGGACTTTGTGCAGAACGTGGCCACAAGGTACACAGAGGTATATCTCGGCCCATTACAGCACCAAACTTGACCAGGTGTGAGAGACACTTTATTCGCATTATTTGTCCATGTTGAAAAAGTATTTCTTGTAAATTTTATAACATAGGGGAAACCTTAACCAATGTGCTTTTTTAAATTTTGCATATTTTGGTTATGATTTTACAACATTCAAATGTCATAATTTGAAATTTACTGCTTTGCACTTAAACCAAATTTCTGTTCAATAATTCTGATCTTTAACAGCACTGAGGTTGCTCACCATTGTTGGAGAACATGTTGTCAAACTCTATGATGAGGTCATCATCCCTGTCAAATCTTTCAAAGCGAATGTGGGGTGCGGCATTGATGTCAGGAAAGTCCTCATCCAACTCCATCTCTGAGCCTTCATCATCATCATCTTCATCTCCTTCTTCATCATCCTAAAAAGATATATGCCAAGTCTTGGTTAGCAATGCTAGTAAGCATAGCATTTCACAATGGTTATTTGAGACCAGTGTTGGCAAACTGTCATGCGTAACAGTGATAATTGTGACAGCAATAAATGGAAGCTGTGTTGTTGGCCATGTGAGAGAAAATGCATGTGGATATACTCAGCAAATAGATGGAAAACAGTATGCTGGCTGCTGTAGTCAAATCTTTTCTTTAAATATTTTTAGTCTTCTAAAAATCTTACAATGATGTTTCAGAATTAATTTTTTTTTGTCCATACCTGGTCTTCCTCCTCCTCCTCTTCTTCCTCCTCCTCTTCATCTTGACTGTCCTCATCATCATTGCTACCACTTGAATCTTCCTCTTGTGTGTGCTCCTCATCCTCTGGTTCCAGGATATTCATGGAGTCTGAAGGCAGAGAGAAACCTACAATCCCTTACAAAAAAGAGTGTAACACCACCATGAAAAGCACTTAGAACTGCTTGGCCTTTGTTGAGGCAAGGTTTTTTTAAAACAAATTTTTAAGTAATAATGGATATGGTTATTACTTGTGCTGGAGATTACAGGTTTTAGAATTCAAAGTGCAACATAGTAAATACAATTACTGCAGCAAAGACGATAAAAACCAGCTGTTCTTCAAATTATAGTATGATTGAATTTTTATTTCATAAACCTATGCAATACACTGGGAATGGTGAGAAATTATTTTTTTGATTGAACATTTTTTGTTTGCTGAAATCCAGCCACATAAACATATAACCCCAGTGCTAGCTTCCTGTTCATGTATGATTTCAAGGTTCTGCTGTTAACATACAGGACAGTGACTGTGCCCCTCATTATCTTGCTGAACTTATTCCGCCTTATGTACTGGCATGGTCTCAGGACGCTGGAATGTGCAAAAGTTCCCAGAGCGAAGAAGTATGTTTATGATTGATGTATTGGTTCTAGTTTTATTTTATTCCTCTTCCTGTGAGTTACAATGTGCTGCTGGGCTTAATTTTATATACTGGTTGTGTGTTGACTCTTAATTTTTTTTTTATATATATATTGTAAAGCACTGTTTTCTAAAACGCTTTATTAAAAAATTGTTTCATTGTGCTCAGGGTGCATCATCTCTGCCTAGAGTACCAAGAAAACTAAACTTCTGATGTGCTGTCCTACCTTCTCGATTGGCCTGAAGAGTGGATGCTTGGCTAATATTAGAGGGGGCCTCATCCATCAACACATCCTCTTGTGATTCATCCTCACCACTGCGCCCCACTGATTGCCAGGACAAAAATTCGACAAAGTATTGAGTTTCTGCTAGTATTTACCACCTACTGTTACTGTCCTCAAACAATCTAAATTCTGTGGATTACCTATGATGGTGCTGTTGACAGTGCCAGCATCTCTCTCCAGCAACTCATCAATCAGATCCACCAACTCGTTTTCCACCTGCAAGAACACAAAATAGAGAAAATAGAGAAATGCAAAACTTGTAATTTTCACTTAGAGAAATATAAACAGCTTAGCATAAAGTCATTTCTATGAGAAGGTGATGAAATGCAATTTGATTATTCTGTGTAATACGATATCAATCACCTGCATTGCCTGTGTGCTGAGAACCTCTGGTTGACCAGCAATGACCACTGTGTCTCCTTCTGTCTCTCCATCCATTAGGTCACTGTCTGTACCCTGCACCCTGTGGTTGCCCTCAACTGGCTCTGCCTCACCAGACTCTCCTGGAAAAGATGACCCACATCAGCAACAGAACACTGGATCCAGAGCAAAGGTTTCCCACCATGCGCCTCCAGGGCACCCGTCCTGCATTTTGTCCAACTCCCCCTGCACCACGACTGCTAAATAACTGTCAGGTGTGCTCAGGCAATCAAGAGCTAGGAATTACCAGACTTAATTAATCAGCTGTGACTGCAGCAGGGAGACATGGAAAACATGCAGGGCAGGTGCCCTTGAGGACTGGAGTTGGAGACCTCTGATCTAGAGTATAAGAAGATCTGCCTCATTTACTTACCTTGGTCCTGTGTGTTACTGTTGCTGTCCCGAGCAGCCCCCACTGTGTCATGTTCAGTCTTGTTCTTGCTAGAACCTCCTTTGCCCCCAAACAGACTGCTAGGCTGGTTAACAATGCGGGACAGAGTCTCCAGAGGCTTCAATGCAGCATTCACTGTGTTGGCCATGTTTGGACTAAATCATATGATAAAAAGAATAATGGGTCATTTTATGAGGCGTTATAATATTAAAAACATGTTGCCAAACCTACTTATATTTTGAAAAAAGAAGAAGAAAAAAAAAAAGACTGCCTTGGTACAAAAACAAGTTCAACTCTGTCACGCCATCTTTCACTCCTGAATAAGCATAATATGGGCGATCCACAAAGCTGGTTCCAAAAGAAAGTCCGTCAGCCCAAGAGCTAGGCTGGCAAGTGGATTTTTCTTGTTAAAAATTAGCCTGCTTCATGACACCGGAAAGGCCATCCTAAGCAACAACTTAATAGACTACCCAACTAATGATGCTGACTTGCCAGCCAAAGTAAATTGATTATGATTTAAACATGTACCTGGACAAATCCAAACTGTGAGGCACACGAGCCAAATCATTGACAAGGCCTTTCTTGAGAAAGAGCCTTATGATGTTATTCATGCCATTGTGTTGTGTCTTGGCTGCGGCTGTGCTATAAAAACTGGAAGTGGAGGGACACGATTCCATAATGGTGCTGATGATGCACATCACTGCCTGGAGCCTGTGAGGCAAAGGTGGAAGGATAGAGAGTGAGAATAGGAGTATGATTTGCACAAAGAGTGTGGTAACAATCGAGGCTATATATTAACATAAAGTTCTACATAAGAATTAAAGTTTAAACATATACAACTGCAGTATATTGGCATACTCATTGTCCAGCATGTCATCTCTGCCCCAACTGCTTACCTGGCATGCTTTTCTGCACCTTCTGCCATTGCTAGTGCTCGGCTAAGAGCAGCTTTCACCTCATTGACCAGGGCAACCTGGGCATCAGTACCTGTGCCGGCAGCTGCTAGGCTGGCTAGAAAGAGCCGTGCCAGAGCTGGGGTGTCCTTATCCTCTGAATTCTGGGTATGGGGCAGCAAGTGGTCAAGCACAAAGGCTAGAACACTGCAGTCCTGTTAAGATTCAAAACAGGTGACACAGCTTGTCAGCTGAAGTAGATATAGGGTTGAGAAAAGCTAGTATTTTGTTGTAATACCTACTTCCTTAATAAGCTCCGACTGTCCAGCAGTGTAGCAATAGGAAGCAATTAAAGTGGCAATGCCCACATAAGAGCGGACCAGTTCAGCCAGCAGTCTTAGGATGGTGGAGGTAGGCATTAGAGGCTTGCTGGCCTTTGCCTTAGCTGCTTTACCCTCCTCAGAGCTAGCACCCTTCTCTCCTTCCGGATCTTTCTTTTCCTCCCTCATCTCTTCTGGTGTGGAAGCTAAAGAATTTAGGATTAAAAAAAAGAAATAAGATACATATTACAAGATGTACAGTTGTGGTCAGAAGTTTACACACATCATGGACATGACTGCCATAGTAATATTGGCATTTCAGTGATTCTGATGAGCTATTCTTTTTCTGGGGAAGAATGATTGTGCAATGCGCATCTTCTGTAAGAATTTAGTGCACAAGTTCTTATTTTACGTTTACTGAAATCATCACAGGGTCAATCAAGCTCATAAAATGATGCACCCTGCTCTTCCATATTAGTTGCTTGTATGTGTTATGTAACAGTGGGAGTGAATCTTTTTGTGTTGAAATACCTGAATTAACAACTGGTCATCCTCCATACATACATGTACTTGACAAATATGGATTTAAAAACAACAACAAAAAAAACAGTCCAATTATCACCTTCGGACTTCAGATCAGAATTTTCCTTTGTGCACATATTCACATGGTGTGCTGCCATTGTGAGAACTTTCATTAAAATCTACCTAACAGTTTAGAAGGAGTTGCGCTTAGGAGGTCAATATTGTGAAGGATTAATTAAACACAAAAGTCCCATCATCTCCCCTTGAAGATGTTAAACTGGAATTACTTTCCTTCATGCACGTCTTCATATGGTATGCCATCATTGTGTAAAGTTTGATTGAAATTCTGCAAATGATTTGGGAAGCGTTGCGCTTACAAGACTCGCAGACAGGGTGATTCGTATATACCCCACTCAAGTTTTTGTCCGTTTTGGGGCGGGTGGGGTGAGAAAAAAAAAAAAAAAAAAAAAAAAAAAAAAAAAAAATATATATTTTTTAA
>OMMV01234463.1:0-13188 GCA_900302635.1 Chatrabus melanurus | reverse complement strand
CCTCGGCTGATACTCATTTATTTGACAAAGATTGGTCCAAATTGGATCAAAACTCTTCAACTTATGTTGTTCACACACAGATGGATGAACAGAAGGACAGATGGATGGAGGGATACACAGGACTGAAAACAATACCCCCGGATGCACTACCATTGCGTGCAGGTGTAATAAAATCCCACAAAAATTACACTTTTGGGAGGTGCAGAAGAGTTGGTTTTCTGCCTGGGTGGTTGCCAACCAGGACCCAGGGTTCTGTAATGTGGTGGATGCGGTGACACGTAGCACCAGCGCATGCTCCCACACCTGACCTGACCAAAAAATGTCACACAGTTAAAGATCTTTGCTCTGACATTTATATGAGAACTTGATTTTATTTAGTCCCCTCAGATTGAATTTGATTTACAGCTAACTGCTGTCTTACAAAAGCCAGCACTAATCACTTTAATCTGTGCTTTTGTTTATGGGGTGTTAAACAATAAGGATGTTTGAGCTCCTCCTCGGAAAGCTGATATTACTCTGAAACATTAGTGACAGCTCTAACAAATGCCTTTTCACAGTTATCACTGATGGTGCTACACAGTCACTTATCCTCTCCACAACTATACCTGATACATAGAAAAGGAAAACATGGTTTTCTACACATACTAAGACCAAATCAAGCACACAAGTCTCATATTTTAACTGATGGAAGATGTTTGACAGCTGTCACATCAGGTTTCTGTATCTCTCTCCAGTCCAGGACTCATAATTATCTCTGAAGAAGGTTGCTCCTGCTCTTTTATTGTGAGGTGTGTTCAGTTCTCTACAGGATTTGTGAAGTGATGAGGCATCTTGTAGACAAATATGAAGACCGACTGGTGACCACCTGGATCTGACTGACTGTGATCCTGCATCGAAATGCTTACTGACTATGGAACTGAGGAGATCACTTCGATGAATGGAGACGTCTAGAAGACAAATAGGACATCAACCATAGGGGTATTGCTCTCCTGGATATCTTGTATCTGAGTGACTGAGTTTCTGCATTGACTATCTCAGAACTTTTAGATCACAGGAATTCATTTTGCTGAGGGGCAACACATGTGAAGACAAATCAAAGGTCGAACTGGTTTAGAGTGGGCCATGGGAAATCTCCTACCTCAATGGCTAAGATCTGGCATCAATATAAACACTAACTTACTAACGCAATCTGGTTCTCTGGGACTCTGATTTGCAACTTGATGTCTATCAGTTTATCCCACTATTGAAAACAACATTGGTTGTTTCAGTTGCAGCTGGTGTTTTATGTTCTGTCTTGAAAGAATGGCCATAGCAGAAGGCTACCCCACTGAGCCTGGTCTGCTTGAGGTTTCTTCCTGTAAAATAATAAGAAACAATTAAGGAGTTTTTCCTTACCACTGTCTTCAAAGTGTTTGCTCTTGGGGTGGGTTTTCTGCATTTGCATTAGCTTTGTCTTAATTGGGAAGTGTTGTGGTCTCTCTCAGCCACCGTACGTGACTGCTATCCAGTGACACCAGGCCAACTTTTTGGTCTCGACTTTTCACAAGTCAACGCCCAACAAAAAACACTCAAAAAGAGCTCTATGACCCACAGGATCCAGACTATAATGATAATCTAAAAAAAGGAAAAGCTATTGGTTCAGATGGCAACCTTGTATGTGTTTATATATTTATATTTCTAAGTTTATATGCTACAAGATATTCAACTGTAACGGGTGAAAAGCTGAACCTGTGTACTTTCAGAGGCTCTCCGGTGGTAAACTGCAAGCGCTGCTTAAAAACAAACAAAACAAGTGGAATAGAGCTATATTACTTACGAAAAACAGTTCCTCCACAGAAGATAGAGAGTGGGTGGGAAAGCCATTATCAAGGACAAATGCAGCACTGCAGCAGATATGCTGCCAGTGTAAATACACACATGCACATGAGCCGCTTCAGATCAGTAATGCAGCCATAACACACAATGTAAATGGTGTGAAACAAACTTAAAGAGAAAGGATCTGCTGCTGCAGAGAGTGGGCATTTCTCTCCGAAAAACTGTGTGGGTGTGTCACAGATCACAGACTGGCTCATTGGGCGTATATAATAGAGGAAGCAGAAGTCCAGACATGGACATGGATTCTCACATGAGATGTTTCAGGCCTACAATTTGTTGAAGTTTCCACATGCACAAGGGGATAATTACTGGATTTCAAGAATGTTTAAGATAAAACCCCAACCATCAACTAAATTTAAATGAAAAGGTTGATTTTAAAAAAAAAAAATTTTTTTACACAACATGACCCCTCTAAAGAAGCATGTAAAACATGATTTTTGATTTTGATTCAACAACTTATTGCTGGTCATCCTATTGCTCTGCAGCTGACAGTTACTTTAATATAACGATAATTAGGGCTGCTTTTCTACTTTTCTAAATGTTTATACACCATGAGAGTGGAGGCCCCACCACACATTTTGCAACTTTGACACTTAGTCCAAGAGCAATAGCTCAAAAATGGCCAAATAATGGAAATTTTGCGGAACAAGATGAAATTTTCAGGATACGTCTCGATAAATGTGTAGAATCACATACTAAAAGGCCCCTAAAATCCCCCTTGTGGCTTTTTCAAAATCCAAGATGGCACCCAAAATGGCTGCCGTTTCAGCATTTGCTTGTTTGTTTTGTTTTTTTGTTTTTTTTAAACATATCTTTGCATCTGGAAAGATTAGGAACCTCATTGTCTAAATATATGTTTTAAGGCACGGGAAACTCTTTACCATGATTATCTAGAGGTTTTAGATGTGAACTCCTTAGATAATATTCAAATTTTAACATTTTAAATCAAGATGTGTGTGGTGGCCACGCGGTTAAGTGCAACTGCTTTTAAAGCAGAAGGTTCCCGGTTCTGCCCGTTCTCTGTCAGGAAGGGCATCCGGTGTAAAACTTGTGCCAAATCCGCTTGCAGATCCATATCGGATATGCTGTGGTGACCCCGAGTTGAAATTGGGAGAAGTCGAAAGGACTTAATAGATCTACATGCCATGGACAATGCTGTGAATTCTCATACTTATGTTGACTAATGCATAGTCAGATAAAGAAAGTCCCAAAGGGCCTTCCATAAACCTTCTCAGTTATTCTCTTAAACTCTACAAACATTGGTGGTAAGTTTTTTGTTTTTTGTCAAAAATGTGAAATCTGACTGAAAGAAGAAATAATATAAAAGGGGAAATTATATGCAAGTGAGAATTCAACCAAAATTGCTTGAAGATTTAATGGTTCGTGTGTGACTTGTTGTTTTGTCCTCCTAAATGAAATGATATAGGGGTGTATTTTCATGAGATGTACAGTAAAACTTAATTTCTAGGTCAAACATATTTTCATAGAAGCAAAGATATGTAAAAATAAGTGAAATTGCAGCCTTTTTGGACACCATCTTGGATTTTGAAAAAGCCACAAGGAGGATTTTTGAGGACTTTTAGCATATGACTCTACACAATTTTTTGGGGCCTATCCTGAAAATTTCAGCTTGTTCTGCAAAATTTCCATTTTTTATGCTGAAATCCTTGAACTAAGTGGCTTCTCTACGCGGGGAGAAATCTATTCAATGTACATCTTCTCAGTGCTGAAAACTATCACTGGAAATGAAGAGAAAATGAGCTCTGTGAGTCACCAACTGCAGTAGGTTAAGTTAGCGCGCACTCTCCCCACAGCTATAGCGCAGAGGGACAGGTCTAAAAGGAATGTCAGTCTCTTAAAACCCTACGGGTAAAAACGTAGGAACCACGGTCTGACTGAAAACACCTGCATCTTATAGAAGCCAGTGAGATTCGACATCCTGATCCAACATACACATTCATGAATGTACGCTTTCACACAAACACACATGCACAGGCTAAACACACAAATATGCATAAAAGCCATTTGTGCTCACACACGTTTAACTATTCGACAAACAAATGCACGAAAGTGCTGTGTGTGGGGTTGTGCTAATCTTTTCCATGGGCACCAAACTCTGTGAAACATCAATAACTTCTTTAAACCTTTTCCTTCAATAGGTAAAGTGCAATGAAATACTATCCACACGTTATAGAGGTGGACAAGACCCAAAAATGCACTACACTCCCAAAGAACCTTCCCCTCTGCTCCCTTTTAGACTTCCAGGTGGGGGAAAAGTCTATTCTGTAGACAGTGAGTTGTTTGTGCTGGTCTGCAGCGCGTCTGCATGGCTTGGACTGGACTGGCGCTGGGATGGGTGACTGGTTTTACTGGTCTACTTCTGCTCTCCTCGGTGTGAGCCGCAGGAGAGGGACAAAGTCAGCAGAACAGTATGTTCAGGGCAAAGTGGTGGAAACAGTTCTTGTGGGCAAATGTAGTCAGGCCTTCAAACCAGATTTTTTTTTTTTTCAATCCGCTCATTCCGAGCATAATCAGTATTTTAACATTTATAGCTTTAGGTTCCACCTTAAAACGGTCATTCCCAAACTGATCAGAACCTAATGGAATACCAGGTAATAACTGTCCATGTAAGGCTGTGTGACATAATGATATGTATTTTTCAGATATTATGAAAAATATCTGTTGAAAAAGGCTATTTTTTCTATATAGTCTATCACTAATCCCACAGTTAAGCTAGGCTATGCTATTGATGAAAAATGACTAGAGCGGACATTGCCATTGGCTAAACCAGCGAGGAAGGAGTAGCTTGGGCCTCCATCTTGTTAAAGGTAATGGATGAAGTTACACAATGTAATTAACGAAACCTGCTTACAGCTTACACCACAAAGTTTGTAGAGGGAGACAGCTGGTCATCCAGTCTACTGACTAACTACTGAAAGCTTCAGATTCAGAATCAGAATCATAACAACACCACAGCCATTGCCTGGGTGATAACAGAGGCAACTGAAAGTTTGAAGTGACCACAGTGATAAATATTCAATTACAATGCACAAGAACACAGTTATTGAAAGCACTTACCTAATGTTAGTTATTTAAAGAGAAAGCTGCTGGAGTCCATTTGCAATAAATGATTTTCACTCAAAATTGCCAATGCAACTCCTCATACAAGATGGCGGACAAACATATCGCAGAGACAAGCTTTGTGTCCGCCCTAGTCTTTTTTTAATCACTATGGTTTAGCCCAATTGCAGCAAGTTAACTATAGCTAAGTAACTATAGTCAACTGTCACGTTTTTGCTTTATCCGCATCACTTCCTGTTTTATTTTGACATTCTCTTCCCTTCTGTGTTTCTGTAGCCTTCTTCCTGTGTTTCCCCTCAGTTCTTTCTCATTACCCTGATTACTCTTCAATGCATCTCTCTCTATCTCTCTCTCTCTGCCCATATCTCCTCTGCCAGATTATCTTGTACGTTATGCCGAGCTTTCCAGCATCCTCTGTGTTTTCTTGCCTTCTCGTTGAAAACCTTTGCTGCCTGACCCCGTTTTTGTCTTTAGACTGCTCCCTAGGACTCTGGTGCCTGGTATGCGAGCTCTTTGTGTTCAGACCTCCTGCCTGTTGAACGGCTCTGCTTCAGTGTTTTGCCCTTCACCGATTTAACTGCTATGCAGCCTGATTATCTTGTGTTTCTTTACCTTTGCCTGCCCCTAGACTTTGAATAAAGAACTTTGTACTTACCCTCACATTTGGTTCTCTGCTCAAGGGTCCTCATTTGTACTCCAGACGTTACACCAACATCATTTCTCTTTACATGTCCATCAAACAAAGGTGAAGTTGTCTAAGACCAACGTTTATAAGTATGTAGCACGATATTAGCCTCCTTTGGTTGGAAACAGGGAGACCACATCACATTTTATTTTAATCACCTGTCACTGCTAAATTTCTCTCCACCATTCAAAGACATGCATAATGTTCAGAGGAAAACAACTCAGCATGAAGTTCTTCCAACAAAAAATTTTAATTTGTAATAAAATAATGAAAAAATAATGTTATTAACTTGCTACAGTTATTTTAAATAAACATTTCTGTTCTTGAACATTAAAAATATAAAGTTTCTGGGTTTGTTTTTTTGTTGCTAGCAATATATTAATTGTTTCTGGTTTTGTTTTCATTCCTAAAGGCGCGGTCATACATAGACGTTTCGGTCAACGTAGATAAACGTATTTGCAAATGTCAGTGTTCTAACGCCCGCCTCCGCTAGCACCATGTTGTGGAACACCATTTGAGGTTCACTACCAAACTCCGGTAACGTGAGTTGCCTCTGCATTCACCAAACGCTGGGGTAAACGTCATAGCGTGACTGCACCTCTAAACCGGTTCAAAGCCTTGTATGTAGTGAAGTTTGCAAAAAAGTCCTTTTGATTTTGCAGTTTAGATTTACTGAAGATGAGACTCCACCACAGTGTACAGGAGTAAGCTCCGTGCAGAATGTAACATTTGGTACATTTCAGGTTCCTCTCCTCAAAATGAGAGTTACAATTCAAGTAAGTTCCAAATAAGTTTTGGTTCTTTGCCATCTAATGTGGTCCGATCCAAGCTGCATAAAAAAAGAGGGTGCACAGCAGGGTGGCTTTTCTCATGTAATCATGTCTCACTAGTCACTTGGCCTTGGGGCTGATGGCCCGTACCAATATGCATCAGGTTAGCACGCTACTGTTAGGCTGTTTTCATAGGCAGAAGGCACACTGCAGTGTTCCAGCAATGATTACGAACCACAGTACAAGTGATGAGCTGTGGAAAACCGACTGGGGATCAAGTCACCAAACACACACTTTTCATAGACAGTGACTACTGAAACCCATCCAACTCAAACCGTCAACATTGTGGCTCCAAATGCAGCTGCTAATAAAAGCTCTATGGCAGACAGGATGAGGCGGGTGTCATCAAAGGCAGAGGCAAAGTATTGTTTGTGGACACAGAACTGTTCTCACTTTGGTTTCTGGTCATCTTCTGCATAAACAGGAAGCCATATTTCAGTTTGTTGAAATCCACAAGAAAGCTAAAGAGAGCCGCAGGGAAAAACGATGGAAGATGTGAGGGTGAAGTACAAGAAGCATGAAAAGTGAAGGTCTGAAGAGAATCAGTGAGGGAACTATTGGCAACACATAGGCCCCTTGGTTTTCTGAGCGGCTGCACACCTTCCTGTTTTACAATGTGCATTTGACATTTGGTGTTTGATGAATTTTAGTTATTGTGCTATTTATAGGGATGCACCACAAGTGTCAGGAACAGTGCTGAAGAATAATCCCAATATCTTCAGCACAGAGCATTACGCAGATTTCATGAGCAGATTTTATGCCCTGGTACCAAGTGTCAGCTGATACTTTGACCCAGATACTTACAGTTAGTATCAGGACAGAAAAGGTTTGATCATTGCATTCCTGATTTAGTTATTTGCACTTCCCAGTCACAGTAAGAAGCACCGTCAGGTGTCCATGTCGTTGGTTTGTTCACTGGGGGGAAAAATGTGTGGATTTCAACATATTGCAATGTTGCACTAGAAACACCACCCCCTGCCCACACCACAGTCAAAACAGTACATGTTTTTATCCATGCATGTTGTTTTGTTTGTTTGCTTGTCATCAGGATTACTGAAAACCCTATGGACTCATTTCAATGAAATTTAAGGCAAGAGTACGGCTTAATCCAAGGAAAAGAAAAGACCCAGTTCCAGGGATAAATCCCAGAATGTTTTATTTCCACTTTTGTGAACATTGTCACATCTCACACATTTCTGCATTTTTGTCAATTTCTTGTAAAATAAGTAATGCATAGTCCTCAATCCAAAACAAAAACAATAACAACAACAATAAAATAATTCAAAAATCAAACATATGGTCAAATGGTAGGAAGATGAGTTAAGGTTAACCCCTTAAATTCGGAACAGCTCGGGCACAGGCCCCCTACCTTATCACTATTTCTCAACAATGTGGCAATATAAGGATATCTGTGGAAAGTGTACCTTCTCCGGGAACAAAATTAGTCCAAATATTATATTTTCTAACCATTCAACCAAAGATAAATCCAATGATATCACAAGATAGTGCCAGGCTAAAGTGTAGTTTTCTCACTTCTTGATGGCATCACTTCTGGAAGAGCTTAAATTTTAAAGTCCTTCTGTGTAATTTGACAGTTAACTCACAGAGGGTATGGTTGATGGGTTGGTGGCCCTATCAGCTTTTGTTTATCTATGGCAGCAGTTTCCCATGGGTAAAATATGCATAAAATGATTGGTTCAGACCATAAACAAATAACTGCTGGCTTGGAAAGACAGAAAGCTTTTTTTTATTTTTTTAAACATGTCTCTTTTTTATTTTTTGTTTGGGGAGGGGTGGGGGACAGGTATTTGTTTTGGCACAAAATGCACACAGGGACAACAATGTTACCAAATGTCATGACATTTTTTTAGTACATCCAATAATTCTAATTCAAATTTCTACAGTTAGAGTTTACATATTTACCAACATCAAAAATATGAATTGAAGGAACTGGCTGGCTTGATGGGTTGCTGATATAACCATTGTGAAAATTGTATAACTTCTGTTTGCTAAAATACTGTAGTGTTTTTATGAACCTGACAATGTCTAAACACTAGGCCAACTAATTTTCCTGAAATTTTAAAAATGTTTTCTGTCAGTTGGTACAATATAAATGACTCCTTTATCATGTTTGAGTCATAAGCCTTTATTTTAGAGTGTGTGAGTATGACCCAGGCAATCAACTGGTCCATCCCCACCTCTCGAACGTATCCATCTATCTACTGCAGCCAGCTGAAACGTGGGTGTCCCCTTGGCCTTCTCCAACCACTGGGGTCCTCAACACTCAGGCACCTATGTGCTGGATCATGCACAGAGAAATACGCCACATGACCAAAATGTTGAAGCTGATGCTTTCTCACAATGCAAGTGATACTCCTAATTTTAGTCTCCCTAAGTAACTGCTTGTTTGACACAAAGTCATTCCAGTGGTACCCAAGGATCCTCCGAAGATACCTGGTACCAAAGGCATCCAGTCGTTGCCTTAGGTCACTGGTTAGTCTCCAAGTCTCACAACCATACAGTGAGAGAGGAAGCACCAGGACCCTAAAAACATGGACCGTCGTTCTCCTGCAAAAGATATCAACATTGCAAAGCACCTCTGTCCAGCAACCTCATGACTCCATAAGCTCTTCCCAGGCATCTCTCAATCTCAAAGGCCGAGGACCCAGAGGAATGAATGTCACTGCTGAGATAAGTGAATGTCTCTACAAGTTCAACACTTTCAACACATACAGATACATTTCTGATGGCCGAGTCCAGGAAGTCATTAAAAGCCTGGATCTTAGTCTTGATCCAGGACAATCACAAACCCAGACACTCTGATTCCTCACTCAGCTTCTCAAGTGCTGCAATCAGGGTATCCATTGATTCCGCAAAGATCACAGCATTGTCCGCGAAGTCAAGGTCAGTAAACATTTCATCGCCAAAAAAAGCACCTAAGTCGCTGCACTTTATGGAGGTAATAACAAAATAAAATCACTTCCAAAATCGAATGGAATTAATTCTGCTTTTAAGATTCTATATGATGACATTTCAGGTGTATGTTTAGAATTTCGAAGATCAGAAATCCTTTTTGTGAGATTTATTATTTGATTCATGTTGTTTGCCAAGAAGTCAGCATCTGTTTTGACATATGAACAGATTACAAGTGAACCTGTGTTCTTCCCCACTCCCACCCCAAAAAAGAGATAACTGGCCTTAATCTCTGTTCTGAACTCCAGCCCTCTGGATCCAGCAACCCATTATTATAGTATGTGTCAAAAATGAATAATGTTTTCCATCTCTCAATGATGAAGGCTCCTACACCCACCACCATATGTAACGATGTGCGCTGTTGTGTAATGTATTCAGAGGGTATGTTGTAAATATGCACGTGGGTGTGTGCACACACATATATAAGTGCACGTTTGTGCATATGTAAGACGTTTTCTGGGTGTAAGAAGACCTGAAATGTGCCCTCTCATTCTTCTGACACTGTGGCCAACTACAACCTTCTAACATTACGCTGGGTTTCCCTCTGTAACTCAGATCAAGCTCAAGGGGGCCTTGAAAGCCACTCCAAGTTCTCGTACACAAACACATAGACAAACACACACACACATGCGCACCATCACCGGGCCGGTGCCAGAACCCATTCATCAGGCCTTCATAGCCAGGCCCCGTCAACCTCCAGCCCCAGGCCTGTAGGCCTGAAGCCAGGGGCTCGAGTTCCAGGCTCGCCGCCAGCCTGTCATGGAACCGGGCTGTGGGCCAGCCTTCCATCAGCTCGGAGGTGAGTCGGCTATGAAGGGCGGCCCCTCTGCACGCCGAGCAGGTCAGCGAGCTACCATCACCATTCCCAAACACATAATAGACATCTCCAAAACAAGACTGTGGGAAAGTTTCCATTACACATTCTCCTGTCAAAATCCTAAATTAATGCTTTGAGTATTTTATATTCTAATATGATTAAGTGGGCTTAATTGTTTGATCTGGATGCTTTGTACAACTTGCCCTAATTAACATTGCAGTAAATAAGCATTTATCATTGCTCCACATGCTGCACTATAATTTGTCAGATTTTCATCACACCGAAGAGTGAAATATAGCGTTTTATGGCACTGGAGGCCCAGAAGATTGATTATGTTGGACTAAAGAAGGCAAAGGCAATGAATTGTTGAATTATGTCGAGTTTTAAAGCAGTGTGCCAGCTCTCATCTACATCACAGACAGGTTAGAACCTCTCCGTCTGAAACACACACACACATAACAGACATTCAGGAGTGTGCACATACACCAGCAAACCTCACGCACACACACACACATCCCTGTAAGCCTTCACAAGTTTAGTAATGACTTGAGCAATGCTTACTGCTAAAGCTTTTGGTCTATAAAAACAACATGTATCAAAAACAAACTTGGAACGCACACAACCTCCACCAAGGCCATCAGCCTGGAATTTTGCATTAAGATTAACAACATTATTACCGTACATGTTTATCGTCTCATTTCTTACAAAACAGAAATTCCATTAACCCCACCTCTCTGTCTGAATGCGTAGTTCACATTGAAAGATCTGGATCCTTAACAGGATCTGTATAAAACTTTGCATGACTGTCTCGATAGATTGTCTGCAATGAAAAATGTATAGATAAATGACAAGTTTTATTAGAATCAGTGTGTTCGTTTTTGAGAAACTGGTTAAACTGTTGAAAAATGGCCTTTGTTTCTATAGAAAATTTGGTTAAATTACAGTGAAATTGCATATATATATATATATATATACCTCTGATAACAGTCATCTGTTTATCTGATCTTAGTTGATGTTTATAGTTGAAAACTCTGTTTCACTGAAGAACAAATAACATTGAATTCAATGGCAAACATTCTAAAAATATTAATTAAATATTATTCTGGATCAACATTTGGACTTAAATTCTAATCAGTCATCCTGACTTGAGGCCTATGTTTCCACCAAGTTCCACTGAAATTTATTCATTTATATTTAAGATATCCTGCTAAAAGACAGATAGACAGACAAACCAACAGGGCTCAAAACATCAACTCCTTGGTGTACCTTAACAAAAAAAACTACATTTGTATGCATATTTAAAATACAAATACGTACATTTAATATACAAATTTAACATACAAATGTACATATATTTGTATTTGCAGCATACTGGCTTTGTAGCCAGTATATAACTGTAATTGCATTGTGATAGGTATCGCTGCTGCATATAAGTAAATATACATATGTAAGACAGACATTTGTCTTTCCAACATTTTGAACATAACATCACATAATGATGAGCCAGCAGAATTTCTCTTATTCATTATTTATGCTGCCCCCAACTAAGTTGCAGCATAAATGTGGCCTGTGTAAGTGATAACATGACAATCAATAATGTATCAAAATGTCATTATTGAAAATGCACAGATACCCCAGATTCTAATCACTCCATCGTTACATTGATATTCATCCTCATGCAAATTGCAGATTCCTGTGTATATTTGTTTGTGAGTTAACAATCTTCCTCAATCTAACTGACTCACTCACTCACATTTTGGAGGTAGAGTTGAAGTACTGCTTATCACAGGACATGTGCTGATCCTGTTAATAAGTTTGAACAGGTTTTTGAGAAACTGATTGACATTTGAGTAATTGTGCTGTCTCTATGTAACAGAAAATGATATATCAACTGTATTTTCCGGAGTATAAGTCGCACCGGAGTATAAGTCACACATGTCAAGCAATGCCTCTTGAAGAGGGGAAAAAACATATATAGCTCGCACTGGAGCATAAGTTGCACGGGAGTATAAGTCACACTTTTTTACTGTGTGGGGAACTGACTTTTTAACACAGCATTTTCCTGGGGGCGAGTTTGACAATGCACATCAGGAGCACTTAGCATAAGGACTTTTAAATTCCAAAAATAAGAAAAATAGATTTTAAAAAATGTGTGTTGAGCAACATACTGGATGTTATTTGACGCAGTTTGGACAAAAGGAATGGTCAGAAAGACATGGATGGAGACGTGAACAGGGGATTTATGCAGGAAGTCCTCAGCCTGTAGTGTGTATCAAAAGGACTTTTAAATTCCAAAATTAACCAAGACAGACAAAAAACATACATCGGACAACATATTGGATGTTATTTGATTCCTGGGAAAGCACTATATAAATAGTTAATATTATTATTATTATTATTATTATTATTACTACTACTACTAATGAATGTGTGATTTTTCAGTATATAAGTCACACCTGAGTATACGTTGCAGGACCTCCTAAACGTGTAAAATAAAAACTGTGACTTATACTCAGGAAAATAGTTAATAATAATAATCATCAAGAATCCAGATCCATCAGCACAGGACAAAATATGTTATCTTGATGGCATGATGATATGTAGAGAAATATTTATGACTGACGTTAACAGAAAGTCACATATCCTCCTTGGCAACAGTAAAGGCTCAGTCACAACCACACGCACGATTGGTGGGAGCGTGCGTCCTCTGCGATATGTGGGTTCCGTGGAGGACGTGGAGAACGTGGAGCATGGAAAAGCACAGTAACGATTGCACGGGCACCGACAGAAAGGCGGAAGAACGGCGGACAGCCGCTGTGCACGTGGCAGGTGCAACGTGAGATGGCCGGAGCCTCAGGAACGCGGTGCGCCGTTTGTACTCCCGACCCGCGGGGTGCTGCACTTGCCATCCGCAGCAAGCAGGTGCA
>OMMV01234437.1:3450-17379 GCA_900302635.1 Chatrabus melanurus | reverse complement strand
TATTACCCGCTTATACGCAGGTACTGTGAGTGCTGTGCAGAGTGGGAGCAGAGTCTCTGAATTGTTTCCAGTGAAGACTGCCGTTCATCAGGGATGTGTTCTGGCTCCTACACTGTTCAGTGCTTGCATGGACTGGGTGTTCGGTAGGGTTGTGGAAACCAACAACTGAAGTGCCTTTTTTTGTGAGGAAAGTTTTGCTGAACTCGATTTTTGCAGAATCAATGGTTAGCCTGATTGCAGCACTTGAGAAGCTGGGTGGGCAATCGGAGTGTCTGAGTTTTTGATTGTCCTGGATCGAGACTAAGATCCAGGCTTTCAGCGACTTCCTGGAGTCGGCCATCAGAAGAGTGTTTCTATGTGTATGAAAGTGTTGAACTTGTAGAGGCATTCAATTATCTCTGCAGTGACATTCACGCCTCTTAGTCCTCGGCCTTTGAGATCAAGAGACACCTGGGAAGATCTTTTGGAGTCAAGAGGTCACTGGACAGAGGTGTTTGGTGATGTCAATATCTTTGCAGGCGAAAGAAGGTCCAAATCTGTAGAGTCCTGGTGCCTGATACCTGGTTTCGTATGATATGATACGAAAAGTTAAGTTAGATATTTTGTGCATATTTGTTCAAATTTCTGTGCACATGCATGTCTTTGTGCATTTAATATTCAAAAACGTGTGTTTGCATTTTGGTGGATAGAGTTAGATTTAGGGTTAGAATAACAATAATAATAAATAAAAGATAACGTACTGCATTTTTTTGTTATTGCTGTTGTTCGGATGATCTGCGATCTTGTTGCCAGTGACATCATCATTGCTTCCCTGTGGAGAAATATGTGGGATATGTACAAATTTGGCTCAAAAATATGTATGATTACGTATTTCTTGCTGTCCTGTCTTACTGTATGGCTGTGAGACTTGGACGTTGACCAGTGACCTAAGGTGGTGGATAGTCATCTTTGGTACTAGGTCTCTTCGGAGAAGAGTACTGCTGGAATGACTTTGTGTCAAATGGGCGGTTACGTAGGCAGACTCAGATGGGGAGTGTCACTTGCGTAGTGAGTGAACATCAGCTACGACATTTTGACCATGGGGCGGGCATCTCTGGGCTTAAAGGCGAGCCAGTGTCGATGACACCAGCAACTGGAGAAGGCCAAAGGGTCGCTCACGTTTCACCTGGCTGCAGTAGACAGATGCTATCCAGGATGCTGGGGTGTAGTGGACATGGCGACGTGTGGCATTGGCGCATGCTCCCAGACCTCACCCGAGTTATTTGTCAGAATAGTCAAATACTTGCTACGGTTCGCTGACCCGACATTTCTCCTTCATAGTCAACCCTCAATCCTTTCAGCCGACCCTCACATGAATGGTTTGACCCAAATCTGAGTATTACTATGAATTGTTGTCATTATTATATCAGTCCTACAAAGAAAACAAAACATAAAAAGAACCAGAGGCTGAGGAGATGAGTGGGCTGAATGGAGGGAGGGGGACTCATTCGGAAGAGTCAAAGTCAGATCAATTAAAAAATAGTTAATTCTTATAGGTGTCTGCTGAAAGCTGGATAGGGTCAGGGAGCCTGCCTGTTTACAGCTGATCAGAGATAATTCCACGTACAACAGTATGTGGAATTATCTCTCTATCAGGAGTCACCTCATAGATCCTCATACAGTAACATGGTTTGAAGTATTGGGGCCACGATCTCAGCGGGACTCAAATGACACATTGTCTTCTGCAGTGGTGCGGCTATTTGTACACATACCTTGCGGCTGGATGGGTCAATTTAGATCGCTTTCAGACTAGAAATTAATCAGGGAGCTCAGGGATTGGGTTTCAATTAAGGAAACCTGAACTGAATTGTGCTCAGCGTTTGAGATGAGTTGATATTTTTTTTGCCCTTATTGATACGCTATATGGTATAATTTCCTTCAGCTTAAATTTATATGGCATCTGCAAGCAGGGTTTTTTAAGTTTTTTTTTTTAAGAACTAGCGCACTGATACCCATCCCTACAGGATGGAAAAATAATAAAGTGATAATATAAAATTACTAATCAACAAAATTTTATGGAAATGGATTTGTTAGCTAGGATGTCAGTGTTAAAGCTTCTTTATAAATGACATCTCTGGTCTTGTTGTCCTTCACATATATAAAGAGGTTTTGCGGACAACATGTTCTGGATCAGCAAGTATAAAACCAACCATGACTAAAGAATCCCTCTGCTAAATTCATACCAACAACTTTAATTGCCTGTCCCTGAGATTTAGTAAGGGAAGGTTAGCATCTGAGGGCATCAGTGGTATACGTAAACAGAACTTAGGTAATTTAAATAGTTAGTTGACTTACGTAACTTAAATATCAATAAACTCTGACTGTAATCATCATGATAATAAAATTGTTTATCAGTGGACTAAATATTAGTCTGCACTAAATTCACTCACGACAGCAACTTTTCTTGTCAAAAATGGTTTGAAAATGCATCAAAATTTCATCAAATTACCTGAATAAAAGATCACTAAGAAGGACAAATATGATGTAAACGTGATGAAAGGTTAGTAATGACGTGTTTTCTGCAGAAGTATGATTACTGAGAACCAGCATTTTCACACACGTTTCCATTACCCTCCAAACTGCACAAACTGAAGAAGCGAATTGAAAATACGCTTAACGTAAATGTGTATTTTGAAAAAAAAAAAAAAACTCTCAAATATCGCAAATAAAGTTTATACGCTCGCATGAGGTGGTTTTTCAGGCAATTTGAAAAAGCCTTATTTCGAAAAAAGTTGAATGGAAACACTTTTTTCGCTATTACAGGTCACATGACGTACAGAAAGCGTCACATGGACGAAGTAAGACACGGCGAGCTTGTTAAACGTTATACGAGATGACGTTACAGCAATATTGGATGAAAAAACAATGAAATGGTAATATTTGGCGGGACTTACCCTTCCGTCGGCATAATTACAGTTCTTGAGAGGGTACAAAACCGAGCAGTGGCATTCAATAACTCAAGAGTTTTGGTAAATTTTCAAATTTTAAAACGGTTTTGTGAATCGTAACTCCCCCCCCGACCAGGACCTTCACCAGTGTATTTTCTATGGTCATACCGAGTTATAAGGCATTTCATTGCTTATTTGGCACCACAAATTGCAGTCATGTCTTTGACACTTTGCTTTATTTGTACAGATTGATGCATGGACCTGAGCATGATAAATGGCTCACCTGTAACAGAAATACAAGTGATCCGTGCCGTTTCATTGCAATGTATGAGAAGCAGTGCCTCGGCTTATCCCAAATGCAGATGTCAGAGGAGGCTTTCTGCTTATCTGCTCTGACACATTACACGGCAGATAAAATCTAAGCCGTTTGTGGCAAGAGACGGAAAGTGAAATTGACTTTACCCTCGTCTTTTAGTTAAAAAAATAAGGATGCTGAATAACAAGGTTTTGATTTTGCTTGTAAACTATAAAGCATGCTTCATATTCTATTGACTTTAATTTACCGGTAGTTTTATGTTCAATTAACCTTATATTCAGTTAGTTTTAGACTCTGCCACCTTTCAGTTACCTTTATATAGACCAGTCTCCAGTCATTCCCAAACTTAAGAACACCGGGGCCCACTTTGAAATCTGAAAATCATCTGGGGCCCACCTAAACCTTTAATCACAATTTTGATCGACACAGGAGACAAAAATTAAGTATTTCCATACATACAATATGTTAAACTATGTCCGATAAATGAAGAATAACACAAAATTTAAATCCCATGGCTTGGGTTTATTACTTCTGATTACATTTTGACGACAATTAAAATTGTTTGGAGGTAATTTTAAACTTTATTCCAAAATTGAAAATCAAAGAATTTTTACATTTTTGACCTGTCGAGGCCAACTTGCAGTAGTTGTGTGAATGTGAATGTGTTTGTCTGTCTATATGTGGCCCTGCGATGGACTGGTGACCTGTCCAGTGTGTACCCTGCCTCTCGCCCAATGACAGCTGGGATAGGCACCAGCAGTCATTGGACGAGCGGGTATAGAAAATGAATGAAAGAAAAACTAAAATAAGCACTTGTGCACTGATTTTTTTCCCCATGTACAGTCATATTTGCTACTTCATAGAATATGCTGAAAGTTGGTGGTGGCATCAAGTACCTGCAGACAGGTTTAACTCCCAAGGACATTCATGTCAAACTGGTTGCATCCTGAAGGGTTGATGTTCCAGCTTCATCAACAGTGCAAAAGGGGGCAGCTGAATTTAAGAGACGTAGAGGGATCCTTGAAGATGAGACAAGGGCTGGAGAGTCTGCAACTGTCACCACTGAGGAAAACATCGATTGTGTTCACCACATAATGATGGACAAATGGTGACTGACTATCAATCAGATTGCTAGCGCTGTTGGGAAGTTGAGAATATTCTACATGCAGAACTTGGAATGTCAAAGGTTTCTGCTAAGTGGATCCTGCATCTTCTGAGCCCTGATCAACTTAGTATTTTGAAGCAGATCAGATAATGAGTGTGGTGATGTGTCGGGTGTCAGTTTGTGATAGAGACAAAAAGAAAACAATCCATGGCATGGATTGTTGCCAAAGTTGTTTTGTCTGCTGGGAAACCAATGACCTCAGTTTCTTGGAATGCAAAGGACATTGTGTTTGTCGATTATCTTCCAAAAGGCCAAGAATAATGTCAACTGACAGACACCTACAATAGCTTATCAAGACCAAATACCTAGGAAACTTGATGAAGGGGATCTTGTTTTATCAGGACATTGCCCCAGCTCACATGTCAGTAGTTGCCATTGCTGCTGTGTGTGACAGTGGCTTCCATTTGTTAACCACCAACCACAAGCTTTTGATTTGGCACCATCTGGCTTCCATCTGTTTCCAAACATTACAAAATATTTGGTTAGGAAGAAATATTAGAACAATGATGACATCATATTTGCGTTTGAGGACTTCTTTTGACCTCAGGATGCAAACTTCCACACCAAGGGGATCTGAGCACTGTAGCACTGTGTGAGGCCATCAAAGGGGACTATGTTGAAAAATAAGCCACACATGGTGTTATCCCGCAAGAGCATCATAGTTATTAGTCTATGACATGAAACTTTGTACAATGATATAGTGAACAGATATAATGGGATGCGGCTGCTGTTGCAGAAATTCCGCCCACAGTTTGCAGACAATATGGCATGTGGGGTGTTGCTCTGATGGGTTTGACAAAGTGGAGAAGCTAAGCTTTTCTTTGCATCCAAATTTTGTTGTATGGGCTGAGTGTAAACACCAAACTGAACCTGCATATCTTGAAATTTTTTTTAGCAGACCAAGTTGCATGCTCCTCACATCACCAGAGTGCTTCGCTATTGTGTTTAGGCACATTAAACATTTTCACAGTTTTGTTTAAAGCAACACCAATGCCAAAATGAGAAGTATCATACTGTAATTTGACAAATGTTTGTTTGTGTGTGCCCGTTTGTTCCACTACTCCAATGTGCTTGGGCCAGTTTCCACCAAACTTGCTGTGTGCATGTAGGTTAAACCCAGAATTGCCCTTAAGGGGGTTGTTTTGTTAAAAGTCAAGGTCATTGGGGTCAAAGGTCAAAATGTTGGTTTATCCGTCTGGTTTCCCCTTGTCCGCCCAGGTCTTTTGGCCAATTTCCACCGAATTTAATATGTGGATGACAGTCAATACCAGAATTGCCCTTAAAGGGTTTCTTTTGGCAAAGGTCAAGGTCATTTTGGTCAAAAGTCAAAACTTAAGTTTGTCACTCCAATTTGCACCAAACGTGGCACACATATGTAGGTGGGTTCTGGAATTTTTCAGGCAACGTCAAATTTGCCAAAGGTCAAAGAGTGGGGTCAAGGTGCAGGTAATATACTTATTTATATTTCACCTCTCTAAAATCCAGCTGTTAAAGTGTAAAGGCGCAATCTCACTATAACGTTTAACCCAGCGTTTGGTGAACGCAGGGCAAAGTCGAGAAAATTGGCCAAACGTCAGCAAAAAGCACGTTACCGGAGTTTGGTAGCGAACCTCTAACGCAGCTTGGCGTTCCATAATGTGGTGCTAGCGGAGGCCAGCGGAGCCAGGCGTTAGCCAGTGCTCCATTAGAACAAGTGGGAGAGGGGTTCAACACAACACTGTCCAGTGATTCTGAGCAGACAGGGTGAAGCAGCACACAAACATTAGCCAGCGTAGACGATCACACCAGTGACTTAGGCTAGCGGAGGCTAACAAAGGGAACTTGGTCGTAGCAGAGATCAAGTTTCTCTAACTGTCTCCAATGTAGCCAGAGGTACGTCGGCAAATGCAGAGAAATTTTAAACATGTTGAAAATTTTTGGACGTGGTGGACGTTCATCAGCGTAGATGGGTGGAGGCTAGCGGACACCAACGTTTGCAAATACCGGTACATTTGTCTATGTTGGCCCAAATGTCTAGGTGAGATTGCGCCTTTCAGGCGCAGTCACACTATGACGTTTGATCCAGTAGATTGGGAACGGGGTAAAAGCGAGAGTAAATGAGCGTAAAGTGGCAAAAATCACGTTCCCGGAGTTTTGTAGCGGACCTCAAACGCATCACGGCCTGTGACAACATGTTTGTAGCGGAGGCAGCCATTATCCAGCGCTCCATTATAACAAGCGGGACTGTTGCCAGTGTGGAAACATTCGGGAGAAGAGTTCGACACACCACTGTCCAGTGATCTTGAGCAGGTAGGAGAACAAACACCCACACGTTAGCCAGCAAACACGATCGCACCAGTAACTCAGGCTGTTGGAGGCTGTTTGCACCGGTACCGCGGACTAGCGAGGGCGAGCAACGTGCACGTAGCCACGATGTACAGTCTGTAACAGTCTCCTACGTAGCTACAAGTACGGCGAGAAATTTTCAACATTTTGAAACGCGGGTGTCGTTCATCAGCGAACATCGCCGAGTGCCGCCAAAGACAGCCGAAGGTCAGCAGAGGCTGGCAATCACTGACGTGTGCATATTCGTCAGCCCAAACGTCATAGTTTGACTGCGCCTTTAGCAAACGCACAAACTGAGGCAAATTTTAGAAGAGGCGTTGAGTTGAATATAATCACTTATGAAGCGTACATGAATGAGGTGCATAAATATGATCGATTAGCTCAAACACAGCATGTCAACACCGTTTTTCTTCCATTTTTCAGACCCAGTTATGGCTTTTCTGCATTTTCTGTGTTTGCGGTCAACATACTGCCTACAACAGCACATCTCTTCCATAACATTCCTTTAACTTAGCGAGGAACTCGCTCTTCCACAGCTCATATTATATCAGAGTTTTACTTCACGGCTTGTGATGCACCAGACCTGGCTTCTATAAAGACATAGGATAAGATTACAACTAAATCAGTCTTGAGGCTTTTCTCTGGGAAAACTTATGAAGTCCTAAAACTCTCCCAGTTATGAGCAGGCCCAGCAGGGCTGCAGTACGAGGTTCCCAAAAGGAGAAAGGAATGAAATATAATACAAGCGTCAGTGATCCTCCTAATAATAAGGCACTGACAGCGTGGAATGATAGCATGATAACTCACACAAAAATTTAAATCCTGCACAGGTACACGACCCTTGCTTTGTAAAGAAGTCATTTTCCACGATATGTACTTCACTAATTCATCTGGCACATCTTTCTCTCTCCACTTTAGATCTGTTCTTGTAATGAAAAGTGGAATTATTTGCACTGATGCGCACATGGTTTGGAATCCATAGCTATCCTGTCTGGCTCTCATGGATTGAAGCCGTGATGCATTTAATGAAAAGAAGAACCAGCAGTGCCACTGTTGGTTTACGTGAAATCAATTTTGTGAGTAGCAGGGTTCCAATTGGCTGTCCGTGCACTCAGTCATAAGTGGCAGCCGATTTTCATTAGCCTACCGTGACTCCCACAGTTGCCAGGTTTAAAAAACATGTTTGCAGAGGGCGTAAAAGCCGAATGAAGTGAGGTGCAGATGTCTGTATATATTTAGTCTACCATCCAAGGTTCTCCCATGATTTCACATCAAAGCAGAGAACCGGGAGCCAAACGTAACAGTTACATTTCTCCTTGATCAGCATGTGATAGTTGTTTATTGGCTTTAGAAGTCAAGTTAAGGTCGGGATCAATCCACTGGAGGAGTCTCACTGAATATGAGGTGTGATTTTTATTGAATCGACATGGAACTGAGCTATGCAGCGGCCCGTCATTACCAATCAACTTCTTTGGCAAAACCCTTTTATTTGAAACATGGGTATTTTTATATAAATAACAGTCAACATTGTCCCTCATGTTCCGTGTTTGGCAGTACATGAGCACATGCAAACTACACTCAGTGAGGATTAAGTGCCTAAAGTGTTCAAATACCAAATAATGTACAGAAACAGAAATATAATAACTTGTTTGTACAACCCTAAATCAGAAAACGTTGGGACGGCATGGAAAATGTAAATTTAAAAAACCTGCAGTGATTTTTACATTTACTTTTACTTGTATTTCATTGACAGCATGAACCAAAGATATTTCATGTTTTGTGTGGTCAACTTCATTTCATTTGTTAATATACACCCATTCCTACAACACAATTTAAAAAAAAAAAAAAAGTTGGGACTGGGGCAATTTATGGCTAGTAATGAGGTAAAAAAAAAAAAAGAGAAAGGAAGATGTTATTACAAACAGGTGATGTCATCAGGTGACTGTAATCATGATGTAATCATGTGAGTCTTTCAGGAGCAAAGATGGACAGAGGATCTCCAGTTTGTCAACAAATGTGTGAGAAAATTATTGAAATGTATAAAAACATTGTTCCTCAAAGAAAGATTGGAAGGGATTTGCATATTTCTCCCTCTACAGTGCAAAATATCATTAAATGATTCAAGGAAACTGGAGGAAATTCAGTGCGTAAAGAGCAAGGGCGCAAGCCTAAGCTAAACACTCGCGATCTCCGATCCCTCAGACGGCACTGCATCAAGAACCATCATTCATCGATAGATGATATAACCACATGGGCAAGGGATTACTTTGGGAAACCTTTGTCAAGCACTACAATACGGCGCTACATTCACAAATGCCACTTAAGATTTTACTGTGCAAAAACAAAAACAAAAAAGCCTCATGTTAACCTTGTCCAGAAGCAGCGTCAACTTCTCTGGACTCTGAGCCATCTGGGTTGGACCATCACCCAGTGGAAACGTGTATTGTGGTCAGACGAAATCAGTATTCCACATCTTTTTTGGAAGAAATGGATGCCATGTACTCCAGACCAAAGTTGAAAAGGACCATCCAGACTTTTATCAGCAACAAGTCTAAAAGCCAGCCTGAAACGTTTCATCGCTTGGTATCCTCAATGCCAAAATGTCTTACGTTTTGTGAGAAGAATGGCAACATTACAAAGTGGTAAATGCTTTAAGCATTCCAACTTTTTTGGAATGTGTAGCAGACCTTAAATGCAGGAATGAATGTATATTAACAAATGAAATGAAGTTGAACTGAGAAAATATGAAATATCTTTGGTTCATACTGTCAATGAAATATAAAAAACGGCGGATTAGTGTAGATGAAAGGCCAGAACGGAGCCGTTTTCCTGTGAAAACGGAGCCGTGTGGACAAGGCCTAAATGTTCAAAATAGCTTCACCGCACAGAATAAAATCTATTCTCCGTTGGTGGAAATGCTACATCACTACTGATGAGGACTGGTGATGGATCGAACCCGCCGCCTAACTGTTAACGGCCTCCTGTAATCCACCTCCCACACAATAAATGACTGTTTTAAGCCTCTGGAAAGAAATAACATGGTTTAACTATTTAAGAATAACATCATCCTACATGAATCTGTACTTTATAAGTGAAATTTGACTCACTCCATCAATTAATTTATGTGATAATTATGATTCAATATCTCTCTTGTCTTTTTTTTAGAGAACTGAAGGCTGCAGGATTGACTCTGCAAATGATCTGGGAACATCTGGGTTCCTGCTGAAATGCGTCTCCCATGCTAACATTACATTCTCTGTCATGTCATTCCACTTTGAGGCAACAAAAGCATCAGGGATAATATTTGGCATTATGTTTCCATGCTATGCCAGACATAGAGACTATCTCATCTTTCTCAGCCTGCTCCTCCACTTCATCTCCTCCCCAGGACCTTCTTTAGATCAGTCCAGCATATAACTCACTGTCCCCAGACCAGCCAGCCTCTGCTGAGTCTACTGTATAAACCCACGAAGCATCACATATACACACTCGGCAAGCTGTATCTCAGAGTACAGCTGGTAACAATCAGTGTGGACCAGGACTTAATGAAGCTTTGACATAAGAGCTCATACTCTGCTGTGCTGCAGACAAAGAATCCTACCTGACCCAGACGCCGAAGGAACATTATCTACACGGGATTTACAGCGAAGAAGACATGATTTGTTGCTCTCAAATGGGAACTGCATTTTCAAGAGGTCAGATTTAACACTGCCATGGCTGCAGATTCCAAATATCAATAAATTGCTGTCAAATTACCTGTAAGATCTGCGTACAGCGACAAACAAATGGGCAGGATGATTTGTCACTTTTCATGCCAGGCCAGAGATACTGTCAGTGCTGATATGTCAACATTAAGACCACATTTTTCATAACCCCTCTGACAAGCCTGTCCATAGTCTAAGCTACTTTTCAACTGTAAAACATGTTTTTATACCCCTGCAAGCAAAGGTTTGGGGTTGTATATAGGACTCAACCTGTCCGTGCATCTGTCTGTCTGTTCATAAATCTTGTTACATGCAAGACCTCCTAAATTTGGAGTTGTTTCAATGAAACGTCACACAGTCACACTATATTTACCCCAAAGTTTGGTGAACGCGGGGCAAAGTCGAGAAAATTGGCCAAACGTCAGCAAAAATCACGTTACTGGAGTTTGGTAGCAAACCTCAAATGCAGCACGGCGTTCCACAACATGGTGCTAACGGAGGCCAGCGGAGGCAGGCGTTAGCCAGCATTCCATTAGAACAAGCAGGACTTCTGCCAACATGGCAACGTGGAGGCTAGTGGACACCGACATTTGCAAGTAAATTTGTCTATGTTGGCCCAAACGTCTAAGTGTGACTGCACCTTATATAAATAAATATGATGATTGTGATGATTGTGGTGATGATGATGATGATGATGTCCAACATCTACAAGGGGAGATAATTGAAATATTGGGTTTTGTTTTTGTTTCTTAATGCATTATATTTGTCAATTGCATGTATAAGTACATGCAGCACAGGTAGCTCAGTGGGATAAGGAGTAGGGCTACCAATATGTAGATCTGGGTTTGATTCCTGGTCACACTACCTGTCTGTGTCCTTGGACAAGATACTTAATCGGCATTGTCCCACTCCAGCCAGCTGTAAATGGGTACGAGCCTCAGCTGGGGAAGTAACCTGCGTCAGACCGGCGTCCCATCTCGGGGAAATCATAGACGCTCATCTGCTTCATGCTCCAGAATCCAGGGATAAACCCCGGCACCAGTGGGCTTTCATGTATAAACAGACCTGTTGTACTCTTCATTGCAGAGGATGACCAGTTTATTAAATCAGGATTTTCATCACAAAAGATTGACTTTCACCGACATATAATACATGCAAGAAAATAATATGCGAGACCGTGTAAAATGAATCATGGGGCCCGGGGGTCATTTTTTGAGCTTACTCACAGATCTGTATTATTAATATCATTTGATCCAGCAAGGAAAAAAATATGACATATCAAATAAAATCAAATTTTTACAGAAAAAAAAAAAATTAACATCCAAGAAACAAGAACATAATAAAAATTAGAACCCATGACTTTAGCATAAGCACAGTAACAATTAAAAGAAGTTGATTAAAATTAAATTACATTTCAACACATTCAAAAAAAAAGTTTTAAGTCTGGATTTAAAAACTTCAATTGAGTTTGCTTGTCTGATATTGATTGATAAACTGCTCTATAAAGATGGACACCAAGAACCAAAAGGTTTTACAACCTGCCGACTTCTGCTTCACCCGAGAAACTTGTAGCAGGCCCGCTCCCTGAGACACCACGACACATGCCTGCACATAAAGAAGCTCTTATACCTTGAGTTCAATGACGAGCTCCCCGAGCAGCAGCTCAGCACCATCCATGGAGGAGGTTGGCATGTCGCTCAGCATAGATCAGCACAAGTCCGGAAAGGTTAGGTAAATTTGTGCCGGTTTTGAACATATTCAAACTTTACAGAGCTCAGCTGGTGCAGGTTTGACACAACTTGTCATCCGATTTTCACACCAATTCACAGGAATAATTGCCGAGATATCAAGAGTTGAGGATGGAGTGGACACCAATTTCGTCTGGAGTTGCATTGAGTTGCGCCGGGTCTGCTCCAGGTCGACTGCAGTAAGGGGTCGAGGTGGCCCAAGCTCGGGGAAAAAAGGACTTTTCCTGACTTTTGCCGAGTGATGGAGGCTCAGGAGTACTCTGTGCCAATTTTAGCCATGCAAGAGCTGCTTGGGGAAATCAGCCGAGGCGCACTGAGTTGCCGGCTCATTATGGTGTGAAACACTGCCAAATTCGGTCAGGTGTGTGAGCAGCTTGAGGCTCAGTAAGGTCAGCAAGATAAGAAGGAACACAAACAATCAGTATTTTATACATTAACCTCAGAATGAAGTCTGCCCTCACGTGGACAGGGAGACAGGGAAGAGAAGCCAGTACTAGGGATTATATGATCAAATTTCCTCATCCTAGTTAAAATCCAAGCAGCTGTGTTCTGGATCACTTGAGGACTCCTTACACTGACATGTGGTAAGCCAGAAAATAAAACATTACAGTCCTGAGTTATGGAAGATACAAAAGGATGAATCAATGTCTCTGTGTCAGCCATAGACAGAATCAGTCTGATCATTGCAATGCTACACAAAAGTAAAATGGTATTCCTCCTAACCTCTCTGATATGCAAGTGAAAAGCATCTGGCTAATAAACAAATAAATAGATAGAAAATAAAAAATAGCAAAAATTTTAACTGTCACAGTGTTGAATCATACAATCACCAAGAGACAGTGCAAAATGATCAAACAAGCTGTTATTGCAGTTTTGTCAGTACTCAAAAGTAGAAAATTTGACTTAAGCCTCCAACTTTGCAGTATGAGATACATTGCCTGAAAAATCATTCATGTACACCTGCATATCATCGGCATATCATCAGTGTAGCAGTGACAGTTGATCCCATTCCCATGAATAATCTGACCAAATGGTACCACATATAGAGTATAGAGAATAACAGCAGACCCAGATCAGACACCTGAAGTAGCCCATACTTCACTCACATGGTGTCATATTAAAAAAAAACTAAAAAAAAAACAATCAGGCTGACTGGTAACACCTCAGCCAAAAATGCCAAAATATTTTTCAAATCTCTCCAAGAATATACTATGATCTACTGTATCAAAAGCAGTACTCAGTAGTGGCACTGACACGGACTCATCATCTACAGCCTTCAGAACCACTCTAGTGATCTCGGATGACATGGAGTTGCGCATCCTAAATGCAGACTACAGAGGTTCAAAAAGATTATTCTTTGACAAATATATCAGCTCAAATATCTCAAATATATCAGTTCATTAGTGCCACTTTCTTAAGAATTTTGAATACAAACACTAGAGTAGAAACTAGAAATTTGCCAGTACCCTAGGGTCCAAGTTAGGTTATTTCATGACAGGTCTTACCAGTTTTAAAGCAAGCAGGAACATTTCTGGGTCCCAGAGATAACCACAAATCTTAAAAAAAGCTAGGTTGACAGTGGATCAAGACATCAAGTACTGCATTTGGCACGCATAACAAATTTTGTCAGGAAATACGGTCAAATTCTAACAAACCTGGTCTTGAGTCACAGGCATATCAAATAAAGGCCGGGATATATCCTCAATGTTATCATTAAAAAAAAAAAAAAAATCAAACATTTTTG
>OMMV01234422.1:11026-22124 GCA_900302635.1 Chatrabus melanurus | reverse complement strand
TGCTTCGCGTCTGGTATTCAATCAACTCAAAAGGGCGCACGTTACCCCTCTGTTTGCCAGCCTGCACTGGCTCCCGGTGGCCGCTCGAATTAAGCACAAGGCTCTGACTCTAGCCTACAAAGTGACATCAGGGTCGGCCCCTGCTTACCTGACGGCTATAATAAAGGCTTATGTCCCATCCAGGGCATTGCGATCCTCCCAAACAAACCGTCTGGCCTTGCCCTCCCCTCACACAAGGCGCTCTCGGTCCAAACTTTTCTCCGTTGTGGTCCCGCAATGGTGGAACAAGCTACCAGTTGCTTTGAGAGTGGAGACATCCCTCTCCGCCTTTAAGAAGCTCGTGAAGACTCTCCTTTTCCGAGAGTACTTCCCTTCATAACTATCTAACCTCCACTCACCCACACTGTCCTGTAACCTGGTTATACTAACACGCTACACCTCGCTTACTCTATTTTCCTGCATTTCTGTAAGCTTGTTTATGTCCTCTTCTGTAAGTCGCTTTGGATAAAAGCGTCTAAGTGTAATGTAATGTAATAATGTAATGTAATGATTTCCTTCCATGACTGGGACATGTGAGAGCTTTGGGGACCTGTGGTGAATCCGGACTGTGCTGAGGACCTCTGGAAGATTCTAAATGACAAATTCTAGAGAATGTTCCTGCTAGATTCCTACTTGAACACAGACTCACCAATTATATTCCATTTACTGAGACTCCGCTCTGCACCATTTGGATGTTTTTTGAGCAAACGGTTGTTGCGACCACTGGACTCTGTATGGTTGCTTAGCTGCAACATTTCTGTCTTTAGGTCTTTAACATTTCTTTGTTGCCCTTTGCCTGTTATTTTGTTATTGGTAGTATGGCCAATGCAGATGGTCACCCCACTGAGTCTGGTCTGCTTGAGGTTTCTTCCTGTAATCAAAAACACAGGAGAGAGTTTTTCCTTACTACTGTTGCCAATGTGCTTGCTCAGGGGGTGGGCAAGGTCAGACTTTCGTCTTGTGAAGTGCCTTGGAGTGACTTATGTTATGATTTTGGCGCTGTATAAATAAATTGAATTGAGAGAATGACGCAACACTCCTCTGTGCTCTGAGCTGTTCTGTCCTGTTACCATTCCCAGGCTGGCCATGCATGCACACTTGCCGCATGAGATTTCTGTGTGTGCATGTGAGTTCCACCCTGTGAAACCGCTACTCCTCCACATGTTTATAATGTGACAGCAGTAATCACCACAGAGCTGTTGCTTTCAAGATAGCAGGCAGTAATGACTTTCCAAAAATCCCTCCAAAAGTCATGTTCAGATGCTTAAAAAGGCCTCTGACCAAGAACGTGGTCAGACTAGAATCAACATGTTTGGTTTTTCCCACATAGAGAGCCGTTAGACCTGTTAAAAGGCTCCAACTGCCGTTCCTTCTGCTCGATGAGAGGTTGGGGGGGGGCGTTGGTCGAGGAGGGAAGCCTTGTTTTAGTTATAAAAAAAAAAAGAAAAAAAAAAGGCATTACTACGACATCTAGTGGTGGAAAAAATTACATTTCACCTTTAATGGGGCTCTAAAGCCTTACTGCTTCAGAAAGCTCTTTGGCATCATTAGTGGGGGCTGGGTAGGGGAATAATCAATCCTATGCCTTTAAGGTGGATCTAAGCATAGGATTCATAATTTAACAAAACAAAAAAAAAAGTAGGTGGGCAGAATGGTTGATTGTATGCAATCGGGCAGAATGGTTGATTGTATGCAATCGGGCAGAAAAGAACTTTAAGGGTGGTACCCAGGGTAGCCAGTCAGAATTCAGAGGGGTCCTGTGCCACCCACTATGGCCACGCCCCTGCTTTCACAGACGGTCATTTGCTACATACCGGCTTCAGCATGATACACCTATACCAAGCAAGTATGTATTTTTTTTTCTTTCTCTCAATGATTTAAAAAAAATAAATAAATAAACTTTTTTTTTTTTTTTTTAATCTAGCATCCTGTAAAAATCTGTAACTTGTTTATAGTGCAAAATGATTCTTGATCAGGTTTCATCTTTCATTAACTAAACAATTTAACTGAATCAGTCAAGAAAAGAATTGCTGATAAAAGGAAAACATGGATGTATGAATTTAAAATGCCTGTCATGTCAGTTTACCCAAAACACGACCTGTAGCACCATTTTGGAATTTTATCTACCAATAGTGGCAAAACATCAATTACTGATGTGTTTTAGGTTTAAATTTCATTATTTTAACAGAATTATGCATAATATGTTCTTTCTTACTTTACTGATTAAAAAAAAAAAAAAAGTATTTATTTTATTTATATATATATCAGAAAAACCTCTGAGATTAAAAATTAATTTTCAAGAGTGTTCTGGCCAAAATGAGCAGCACACAATCATTCTGTTCTAAACAGACACAAATGTATAAAGTGTGCATTAAAACAAGATAACTGAATGATGCAATAAAAATGGATACAATAAACAAAATTTCCACTCATAAAATTATACATCGTAAAAATGATCTAAAACATTGACAGATGTTTTACCTATCTTCTATGTTTTTCAAAAGGGCCTTAAAAGTATGCAGAGAGACCAGTTGCTGTAGCTTAATGTCTGATTGAAGCTTATTCCAGTCATGAGGGCAGCAAAGCTAAAAGCCTTTTTTCCTCTCTTTGCAAACCTGAGGCACAAAAGGCACGTACAAGTTTGACGAACGTAGTCTGTAATTTCCAATATGACTTCTTATTGTCAGGTCACATAAGTAAGAAGGCAAGATGCCCAAGTCTGATTTATAAATTAAAACGTACCAATGTGTTAGCCTACGCACAGTCAGTGAGGACCAGCTGCAAACTGATAAATAACATCACCATAATCGAGCACCGGTAAAAAGGCTGCAGAAAGAAGTGTTTTTCTTGCATGAATTGAGAAACAAGACTTGTTTCTAAACTAATGACGACGCAACTTCAATTTCTTCACCAATTCCCTGACATGAGCTTTGACCGAGAGGCCATTATCAGTTCCAAAACTGAGAGCTTTATACATACCAACTCAAGTTTCACTCCATGTTTATGGAGTTTCTCTTTGTAATTCCTAATAGTCAAATTCCAAAAGTGGATCAAACATTAATTTACTGGAGAATATTGGAAAAACAGGGCGGCACGGTGGCTCAGTGGTTAGCACTCTTGCCTCACAGCAAGAAGGTCTGGGGTTCGATTCCCACCGTGCCCAATTCCTTTCTGTGTGGAGTTTGCATGTTCTCCCCGTATTTGCGTGGGTTCCCTCCGGGTGCTCCGGCTTCCTCCCACTTCCAAAGACATGCAGGTTAGGTGAATTGGTGACTCTACCGTGAGTGTGAATGTGTTTGTCTGTCTATATGTGGCCCTGCGATGGACTGGCGACCTGTCCAGGGTGTACCCCGCCTCTCGCCCAATGACCGCTGGGATAGGCTCCAGCACCCCCCGTGACCCTTAATTGGAGTAAGCGGGTATAGAAAATGAATGTTGAAAAGACAGATTTTTCAGTTTTGTAAAAACAAAGAATAACTATATATGAATGATATATGCACATATCTCACACAAGTGCAGCATCGCTGGTCTGAAACTACAGAGAGTTGTTTCCATTTTCAGGGGGATTGTGAATTTAACCAAAAGATGAGACATTTTGTGGAACGGCTGAGTATATGATCACCGGCAAAGCTCCTGGTTGGTGCACTGGACCGTCACGTTGTGTTGTTGGGGTTCCTACATCACTGGCTGAGGCCATTCTTGGAAAGCTGTGCACACAACAGCATTTGTGAAGAGATTAACCACAGTTAAAGATATATTCACAATTCTTTTCTTACCTGATTGCAAAAATGATATACCTTGATTTTTTTTTTCTTCATTTAAAAACAAAAAAGAATAACAATCATATAAAATGAGGTGAAAATGCTCTGATATATAAGTGTCCCTCGTGAATAAAAATGATTCTCAGATTTCACTTACTGAGTTCAGGAGGTGTACTTAAAGAAGGTCCATGTCTCCTCTGTTTTTCAGATACGACTGGGACTGTCCCAGCACACGGACATTTACCTACTGAATGACATGGACGTGGATGCTTTGGTAGACAGATAGGAGGACAAACGATGGGTGGATGTACTCTGCGAGATGACCTGACTAAAGCGTGGGACCGCAGGAACTTGGCCAGTATGTTTTTATCTTGTGTCTAAAGCCTAAGTGCCTTCGCCATATACTGTACAATGCACGACAGATGTTTGATTATGGAGGAACCCTCGTCATGCTGGAGAATAATCTTTGTGCAAGTCGTGGCTCCAACTAGACATTACAGCATGTTACATTTATATACATGTCCCTGAAGGCCTCTCCAGTTCGTGTTTTTGCTTTACTGAACAAATACTTGCACATAAGTAACAAGTTTGAGGCCTCGTGCTGTAATTTCAGTGAGAGAAAACGTGCTAACCAGTGATGTGTGTGTATATACAGCTATTTTCCAGTCAAATGTCTTTTCCATACTGAGACGCAGTTGGCTGTTCTCAGTCGTGTAGCACTAAAGAAGCTGAGGCCATTCCCTAGTTTTAACTTTTCAAAGATGTCGAATTAAATTGGGTCAGAAGTGCTCAGAGAGCACAGCAACGCAAGACTGGAAATTTAAAGTATTAGGTATATAGAGAAACATGTTACATGGGCTTTTAAAGTGGAGTTCACTAACAATTAAATATCCATAAAATTACCTATTCTACTATATGTTAGCATGGTGCTGAAGAGTTCACCTTGACCTCTGACCCTGATCATTGACCAGTCGTAACCAAAGTCACATCACTTTGTCCCAACCATAAGGCCAATGTACCTGCTAAGTTTGATTAAAATCAGATTAGGCGTTCTTACGATATCTTGCTAATAAACGTACGAACATAGTTACACGGAGACCCAGACGATGACAAGAGTGTACGCCTCCTGTGGCGTAGGTAATACATTTATAGTTAAAGACTGTCAGGAGCACTAATTGACATCTGTTGGGTGTTTAAAAAGTCTGATGCTGGATGATTCATTGGCCTTAAAATGATTTGTGACTGATGGGGATGAGCCCCCGTTTATATCGTTTTAAAATGTATATCTAAAGCATTCATCTAGATTAATATAGTAACATTTTTAATATATTGTGTGTGCGTTTCAGTATACAAAGTGTTTGTGTGATTGTGCTCACTACTTTCAAAGTACGTTTCAAACTTTTATACAGGTTTGCATCATTCTTTTTGTGTTCACTGAATAGTTGCGAATCGGCGTTCCTGAAAGCGAGGCCGGCCCACACTTTATATTTAAACGTCATTTGGAGAGCAGTGTTTAAAAAGAAAAGAGAGAGAGAATATATATTTTTAGCATGTGTACACATTCCTATGGAACAAATGGATGTTTGTTCACTTTGAGTGGACAGCAGTCGTCTGATTTCTGATCTCAGCATTTCTCACAGCCGCCTGATTTGTTCTGCAGCGATGTTACTCGCAGGGTAATTAGAATTTGTTTTTATTATTATTGTTCACCTAACTTTTATGGTTTCACTTTCTTCAGTTAAGCTTGGGTCGGTGTTTTTCATCATTTATTTACACGTAGTTGATATTTTCCTTACGTGATTCTTGGCTGAAATGCACCTGTGATGTTTGTTGTACATGTTTGTGGTTTTTTAAATTTAGCTTCAGTCTTTTAGGCCAGTTATTGCAGCAGATTGTCTTGTTTTTGTTTGTTGAAGAAAAATGCTCTTAGGTTTGATGCGCGTGAGAATGAACATAAAAACATTTGTTTTTAAATGAATTGATGAAAATGAATGAATACAGTTGAGGGAAGTGTTTAAGAAATTGTAAGTATGATATGACGGGTAGCATGTGTTGTGTTCACTGATAGTCCAGCAGGCCCTTATCGAGTTATTAGGGGCGCTATTATGCAGATTTGTCTAAAAGTGTGAAATTTGGCCAGGTCATACTATCCAAATCTGCACTCTGTTTTGACATAAATGAATGTACTCTTAATTAGTGGTTGAAAGCGTATTTTAATTGATTTTAGGGAGCCATTGGCATGGATGTGTCTACAAACATGACTGGAGCCCAGCGACTGGCAGCAATCTTGGATTTCTCTAATATGGCCACTCAAATGATTGCTAACTAGGCCCCTCCAAAAAAGAATTTATGTTATGTTCTACTCTATATCTGTGCCAAATTACATGCCTGTAAACATATCTGTGCAGTACCCCCCCCTTAATGGCTCCCTAAAATCAATTTAATTCAGACAAAATATGCTTTCAACCACTAATTAAGCCTATTTACATTCATTTCTGTCAAAACAGTGCAGATTTGTATTCTCTGAGGTCACAAACCTATAAAAAGAACCCTCAATATGATCCTATGACTTTTGGTTGTGAAGTTATGAGAAAATCAAATGGCGACTGGTGGCCATCTTGGATTTGTCCAATATGGCGGCTCCAATAATCGTGGACTCTGGTGTCCTCCAAACATGAATTTAGTATGACCTGGCCTACGCCTGTGCCAAATTTCACACTTGTAGACAAATCTGCACAATGATATCACTCAGGGCCCAGACTATGACACAAGGTCAATTTTATGACTCGTAGCACGAGTGTTTGAAGACTTTGCTGCTGTAAATACAAAATGTCATAATTACATGTTATCAACATTTAGAGAAATGAGTTTTTTTTTTTGTTTGTTTTTTTTTACCTCTGCCAAGGAGGTAATGTTTTCACCGCCATTTGTCTGTTACCAGAATAACTCAAAAAGTAATGAACGGATTTCAGTGAAATTTGGTGAGCAGATAGATAATTTTCCGGGAAATGAGTGTTTCGATTTTGGAGGTGATCCAAAATATATTCTGGAACTGAGATCCAGAAGAATGTTTGGCACACACAGCCACATTTAACTCAAAATTTGTGAGAGGATGTTGATGAAATTTGGTGAGCAGATGGATAATGTCCGAGAAAATGAGGGATTTTATTTTGAATTTGATCCGAAACATATTTTGGATCCAGGATCTAGAAGAAGTTTTTAGCAATATGTGGCCTTGACGGCCTGAGTGCCTTCTAGTTTTTGTTTGTTTTTTGTGGAAGCCAGTTTACAGCAAAGTGCTAATGCATCTCTTGTTGTGACAGGCTGATCCTTTGAGCTTAACAAGTTTTTGTGCACTTAGTAATCTTAGCATTTTTGGAAAAACTGTGAAACGTTTTTCTGCCACTAAAGAAAACCATCAGACATTTGATGACTGTCTACGACTGACTCAGGTTGTAAAATAATTCAAACGTCTTTTTTTGTGAAATGTTCCTGCTTTTATTTTTATTCCACTGAGAGAGACAAAAACAAATACTTATTTGAATTTATATATTTTTAATTTTATGATGTATGTAAGTGAAATATGCAATGGAAAAATAAAATGCAAACATTTGCACAAAGGTCCTCTTGTGTTTTCATCAGTGCAAGAAATGTTATTCCAAACATCAAAACGGGGGGAAAAAACTACAGTTAGTTACAAAACTAAAGGGAAAGCATCAATGTTGAAATTACAGGGATATTTGTTGACATTTTGGGAATCATTTTGGAATTGCTGCGTCTAATTAATGCTTGGATAATGACTTTAACTTAACTCTTGTACATTCTCACTGAACATACAGGGCCTGACTTAGTAAAAGTTTGCGTGTGTAAAAACGTGTTCAAACACCATAGCTACCGCAAAAAAAAAAGTGCATGCTAATTTACTAACGGCGCGCACTGAGGATTGTGCCTTTCAAATGCGCAAAATTGGTACGTATTGTCCATTCAACACGTTTGCCTTAATGAATATGCGGTTTGGGGGGGTGTCCACCCGAGTGCACAAAATTGTGGGTGTTGAACATGCAAATAGGTGAGGTTTGCACACGCAACACGATTCATCAAGGTGAAAAGCTATTTGAAGGCCCGAGATTCATTCATTTTCTGAACCTGCTTACTCCAGTTAAGGGTCACAGGGGGGCAGGAGCCTATCCCAGCGGTCATTGGCCGAGAGGCGGGGTACGCCAGGGACAGGCCACCAGTCCCAAGAGAGTCTGGCTGCAGACCTCACCTGGGAGTAAATCTCCCGTGACAGTAAACCTCCTCTGAGGGTAAGGAAATCGATACGGCAAAACCGCTTTACAAACTCCGAAGACCCTGATAAGTAAAGTACGGTATGAAAAACATCACAGTGATATGAGTCCTTAGTCGAAGCAAAAACATCTGTTAAAATAATACACTGGCTGGCATCATTTCCTTAAAGACGATGAAAATACGAATCCCATAATTCCATGCGTCAGATTGACGTCATTTCTTTACCCTCAGAGGAGATTTTTACTGACAGAGGAGATACTCCCAGGTGAGGTCTGCAGCCAGACCCTTCTCGCCAGTCCATCGCAGGGCGGGGCTGAGATTGCAGCTGTAAATTTGCACATTTGAAACCTTGGTGCCAACTTACTCAGTGTTGTATGGTCAATGCAGACGCACATGGATCTGATTCAAAGTCCATTCCCCATGAGCTGTTTGGTATGCAGTTCTTTATTTTCACTCAATAATCTTCTTTAACTCAGAAAAACATTAATTTATAGCGGCGTGTTTTTAACGAAACATCCACTGCCTAAATAAAAAATAATGTGACATTTATCATATATTTCTATTACATAGAAAGACGAGTAGAATGTCCTGTGTGCGTCTGTCCAGCGCAGACAGCAGTCAGCACCAGGGCCGTGGACAGTGTGGACAGCAGCCGTGGACAGCCACCTACATATAAAACATACACAAATGATTCTCATTCTATATCACGTCCTCTACAATTATGTGACAGTGAAGAGAATACATCGACACAGGAATGGAATGCACCCCGTCGAGGGAGCGCGCATTTGAAGATCGTGCTGAATTTGGACTTGTGCCAAACACTGCACTCCTGTGACGAACCACTTTCAAGGCACATTAATTTTTTTATTTGGTAAATGTGCAATAAATAACATTTTCAGTTAAAATGTGTGCGTCTTATGTTGCATATATCTACAAGTGAATGATGAATTTCATTTTGTGCTTATGGTCGTTAACACACACACACACACACACACAAAATCCTCATTTCCATACTGCCGTCTACGTCACGTCACCACCCGCTGTCACGTGCGCAGTTATTCACTCACAAAATGTTCACTAACCCGCATAAGTTCGGAATCCCCACACAACTCAGCACTGCAGTGGAAGCAGGCCCACAGTGTCTTCCTGCAGAACAGCACTGTGAGTGCCCTCTGTTGGTTGGTGGCGGTAACACTAGTGTTGGTCATTGTTGCTCCACAGGTGGAGTTGTGTACTCTCTGAGTGTCCCTCCAGCTCTGACATGGGAAAGACCTCTTCTACCATATTTTTTATTGATTACTTTACAAATTGGAACAATGATCAGTTTATGTTCCATGAGCTCCAAGCGGCATTTTACAGTGTTGTAAATTAAATGCATTATTATTGATTGGTGACAATGTTCAGCATTGTACAATATTCATACCTTTCTGAGGCTTTTTTTTTCTTCTTTAGTCTATGATTTGAGATAATTTGGAATCTAATTTTATTTTTGGATATTTTTATTTATTGAGTAATAAAAGTAGAAATGCATTGTCAATACTGTGCCGTCTCTTGTTGTACAAGAAATACAGTACATACTGAGTACATTGTGTGTCGGCTTTTATTTATGTGCATGTAGATATAGTTTTTTTTTTTTTAAAGAATGCAATTCTAAACTTGTAATTACTAAAACTGCTTTTCATGAAATTTCATGGAAAAGTCGGCTTCCAGCTCACTAAAAAATGGGATTTAGAAAAAAAAAAAAATTCTTGACCATTGAGAGTTCTTTATTTCTTTCTTGCCTTGCCTTCTTGAGAAAGTTTTTAAAATTAGGGGGTAAACTAGAAAACAGGATGTGAGATCTACAAAATTATCTAAATCCAAACATCATTCTGGATCTGCTTTTTTTTTTTTCTTCTTCTTTCCCCTTCACATTTGGATGCATTCTTTTAGAAGTATTAATTTTGAAAGATTTTTTTTTATTTATTTTTTTTACTACTACTAATAATAATTAATGACTTAATTGAATATTAAGAATTGAAAATGCAGCAAAAACATGATTTGTAAAAAAATAAAATTAAAAACACCAAATATAGGGTTAAAACCGTTACCATCAATAGTTATATTATAGGCCCATACATACAGTTAATACAAATTAATGAATTATCTTAACTTTAGGTCATATGGATACCTGAAAAATTAAAAAAAAATCAAATTTGAGGATGGCTGTTGGTTATAGCAAATATGATTTTCTCAATCAAGTGCACATCTTGGAGCACCTTTAATTAAAAAACAAAACCATGAAATTAAAAATATATTTTATTCTATTTTGTAGCTTTGCTCAAAAATGAAAATATAAAATAAAAGCATGCATATCTAATAAATGAATGGAATTAAAAATCACACAAATGGGAGTAATGCATTTGAAACCTGTTGGAGACATTATAGCGAGTTCTCCTGGGCCTCGTTTGACCCACGGGCCTCGTGGCGGGTTCTCCTGGGCCTCGTCTGACCCACGGGCCTCGTGGCGGGTTCTCCTGGGCCTCGTCTGACTCACGGGCCGCTTGTTTGAGACCGCTGCCTGGTGTTGGCGTCTTCCCGACCGCACGGGGGCGCTGTCGGAAGCCTGTCTCCGTAGTGCAGCTCGGGTGTCGACGTCACCACATTTCGGTGAATGTTATGGAGCAGCGTGGGGAAAGTCCACAGGTCTGAGAAAAGCGCGACGTTAACGTGTGTGAGGAGGATGAGGAAGGCGGCTGTCCTCCTGCTGGTTGTCCTCCTGAGCGTCACTCAGGCGGCCAGACCAGGACAGGACGTCAGATGTGGAGGTATGTCCGTGTGTCCGCGCGCTGTCCACGGCTCCCACTAAACTTCTGACCGTGTCCTCCGTGTGCAGCCTGCAGGGCTCTGGTGGACGAGATGGAGTGGGCCATCTCTCAGGTAGACCCAAAGAAAATGATCCAGACCGGATCGTTCAGGATCAACCCGGACGGCAGTCAGTCCATCAGAGAGGTGAGACAGCGCCACGT
>OMMV01234422.1:0-10964 GCA_900302635.1 Chatrabus melanurus | reverse complement strand
CCAAAAATCCACTTCACATGGAGGCCGTGCCTATTTTTACGGCATCATAATGCAATTAATTTTTTTAATGTGATTTCTGGCGTGTGCAGAGGTGAATTTCCAACTTCAATGTTCTCAGAACAGTTCTGCAAAATGGTAGGTAGAGTATTTGTTTAATTCAGCATGTTTATTCACACATGACATTTGTATTGAATTAGGAATAATTAATACAATTTTCTATTCAATTCAACTTTATTTGTATAGCGCCAAATCACGACACCAGTCGCCCCGATAAATGCGGACCCAGCTCAGTTAGGTGGCCGTGCACTCCAGCCACTAAAATAACAATAAAATGAACTTTTTCCAAGCGTCTGATCCTCCCTCTGTTAACGTCTGATTAAGAACACAAAGCTGAGGACAGATGGCTGCAAATCAGCCAGATCGTTTATAACGTGTGGTCTTCCATCCAGCCCAGTGTGAATGCAGTGGATATAGAAAGTCCACACACCCTCGGGCTTTTCCACATTTTAATTTCTGTATGCCATTTTGAAAGAAAAAAGAATTCAGGCTTCTCTACATTAAAATTTCTAAAATGATCCTCTTTAAACTCAACAAATCTCTACAATGTGACACAAATTAAATAGAAATATCAAAGCCAAAATATTGGGTTGCATAAGTAAAGGCACCCTTAGGTATAACACAAATGAATCATGACTTTCACAGCCAGTTTTCTTTAGACATGTCGGGATGAATACATGAACATTTCCAAGTTACTGAATATGTCTTGGACTTCATTCACAGCAATCATTAAGAAATACAAACAGAATGGTACTCTATGGTAAACCTGTCTGGAGCAGGCAGTTCTCAAAAACTAAGTGGCTGTGCAAGAAGGAGACAAGTGAGGGAAGCCACCAAGACATTCATAATAACTCTGAAGGAGTAACATTCTTCTCTGGCTGTGATCGGAGAAACTAGGAATAGTGCAGCTTTTGTCTGTTGCATCACCAGTCACAGCATCACAGTGGAGTGGAGCAGAGAAGGGCTTCCATACAAGGAAACGATCAAATCGATGCTCGAGTCTCCCATGTGCCTTCTGGCAAACTGCAGCTGAACTTACAAGTCTTTTTTCTAAGAATATTCTTCTCTCTGCCACTCCATCATGATTTTGTGCAACGGTGCAAAATACAAAATTTGCATTATTCCCAGTTTCTCCAATCACAGCCAGAGAACAATTGAGCTTATTCAGAGTTGTCACAGGTGTCTTGGTGGCTTCCCTCACTCGTCTTCTTCTTGCACAGTCACTCAGTGTTTGACAACTGTTTGCTCCGGACAGATTTACCACAGAGTACCGTACTGTTTGTGTTTTTTCATAATTGATGTGAATGAAGTCCAAGACATATTCAGTAACTTGGAAATGTTCATGTATTCATCTCCTGCCTTGTCTAAAGAAAACTGGCTGTAAAAGTCATGATTTACTTGTTATACTAAAGGGTGTCTTTACTAATGCGAACCAATATTATGGCTTTGATATTTCTATTTAAGTTATGTCATGTTGTAGAGATTTTTCAGTTTGAGTTTAAAGAGGATACTTTTTAGAAATTTTAATATAGAGAAGTCTGAATTCTTTTTTTTTTTCTTTTTTTTTCCTTTTCTTTCAAAATGGCATACAAGAAATTAAAATGTGTAAAAGCCTAAGGGTGTGTAGACTTTCTATATCCACTGTATTCACTGAGACTGCTTTGGCTTTTACAGAGTTCTGCAGATTCCATGGCAAAAGAGCCGTTGCTGGAGAGGTACTTCCAGGTCCTCCTGAGGCTTAGCCGTGGGAGCAGACAACACGGTTCCCCCACAAACGAGTCCGGAATGAATGATTCTTGTTAATTTTGGTGGTTTTCTCTATTGTAAAATTTATTATGAAAGTATTCAAGTTGCAAATTTTAACTCTGCGCACGCATAGCCAGAAATTGGGTAAAAAAAAAATAGTCTACAAAGATTGTTTTACATTCCCGTAAAAATAGCCACTGTGATATTTTTAAGCATCTGTCGATAGACCGGTGTCACGGGCTGAAATGACCCTGTGCTGGTTTTCTGGTTTTTTGTTACGTGCACATTCTCCAAATTTCTGAAGCACAGTTTAAAAGTGGTTCTGTACTGAATTTGTTCGAACCCTGTGTAATGTTTGGGACTAGGTGAAAGCAAACTACAGCATTCAGAGTTTCCCCCAGTCTCATGGTGGTCCACTGAAAAGGTGGGGCTGGATCCAAGAGGAGTGTGGTACATTTCAGTTCTGGTGAGAACACAAACTGAACCAAACATCTGAATCGTATTTGCGTATTGACATAGAGTACAAAGTTGCGTCAGTGAATTTTTTTTTCTCAGACATCCACAACCCTACACAGCTTGTAAATACATTCATTCATTTTCTATACCTGCTTACTTCAATTAAGGGTCATTGGGGAGGGGCAGAGGCTATCCCAGCGGTCATTGGGTGAGAGGCGAAAAGGCTGCCACTCCATCGCCGGGCCGACACATACAGACGGACAAACACATTCACACGCTCTCTCACACCTACAGTCAGTTCAGAGTCACCAGTTCACCAAACCTGCATGTCTGTGGAAGTGGGAGGAAGCCGGAGCACCCGGGGAGGCGCATGGAGAACATACAAACTCCACACGGAAAGGACCAGGTCGGAAGCCAACCTGGGACCTTCTCGCTGTGAGGCAACAGTGCTAACCACTAAGCCACCATGCCACCCGCTTGTAAATACAGAAAAATCCAAAGTGAAAGTGTTCAGTGAACTCATCACAGACACCTTTTCCTGTTACATAGTATAGAATCGCATTAAAACGACTCACCAAACCGTAGCTGGACTTGGGACGGAACCAGCTGAGGCTAGCGAATAGCTCTGACACTAGCACTTCAGCCGACAGGCTCCTGGAATTTCCACTATTTGTGATTTCGCACCATCCCATAATGCACCTGCACGCGCAGTAGTTCCGGGCCGGCGGTTTGAGTGAAAAAGCTTAGAGCTTGCTTCATCGCGTGGGATTTAAGGCGTTGAAAGTGCTTCTTATGCAGGATTGTGCTATTTCTACCCGTGGAGGGAACAATCCGCAATTCACACCGAGAGGGATTAACTCTGCTGAGCCTGAAAATTCCACTGTTTACAGCCAGTGCCAAAGAACTAGCGGAAATAGCCAGTTTAGCTCCAGCCACTGTGAAAAAGCTACATGGGTGGACAAATACCTCTGCCACTGACATTGGACATGTGAAGGCCTACCTAATGGCAACAAAAAAGACTGAATTTTCTGCTGAAGAAATGCGATCATAGGTAAGTTTCAGTCATTTAATCTCTATACGTTAGCGGCGTTACGGCGCACCCCCCTGTTAATCGTATATCCCTCTTTCAGTTTTGTACACAATTAGACAAGAAATATTTTTTGTTTAACTTGGTTTGATTTGATGTGGAATTAGACATATGTCAGTGTCATTTTTGCCACAGAGTCTGAAACGGGAGCTCGTCTGCTTCTTTTGAAAAATAAAATGCGATGTTAATTTTGAAAAATGGGAGAGAAATAAAACTGGTCTTATAAACATACCATTGGCAAAGTGTTCACTGCCGATCCTAGAATACTTTTTGAGAATCCAAGGTGTCCCATCTGTCTCATTCCTGCGGACTGCTTTTAACCAAAGTTTGTTTTGCTGCTCATTGCTGGGAAATCTGGAGATCGTTACCTTCTTTCCTTGCGCCAAACATTTCATTCGTGAATTGCTGCACTGGGGCACAGAACAAAAGTCACCTCCTGAGCCTTTTTTTTTTTTTTTTTTGGACTATTTCTATTATTCTCTTTATTATCCTCCATTGGTTCTGCTAAAAAAAAGATCATCTGCCACACCGGAACTACTGCACACACAGGGCATTATGGGATCCTGTGAAACACTGTACAGACTTAAATTATCCATTGTAATGATGGGAGTGAGACAGGCAGCTAAGAGGTTCAACTGACATTAAGAAATGGTATGGTCCACTTTAGAGGTGTCTGAAATTATTTGATTGAATATTCTATGTATTGTATAAAAAATTGTATTCTTCCGGGTATGACTATGGGAAATATATTGTAATATTTACAGTTACGGTTAGGAGCCCCCCAAAAGAGGTTTGGGGGGTTCAACTCTTAATAAGGAGGGTCAGACCCCCTCCCCCCAGTACCTCCCCATAATTCGAACCATGCATGTCACCCAGCACTATACACTACAAATAGCTAAAATAACGCATTACAAAAAAAAACTTGATCTGTGGAATTATTCACTATGCAGACTACCACTTCCAAGACAGTGATGTCATTTAATTTTATACTTCTGAACTCAGAGCAGACTGAGATGGTTGTTACTGGGCCTGTTAGACATCAACATCTATGAGACCTTTTAACACAGTCTCCAGGTGATTGTATGATTCAGCACAATTGTTGTTTGTCTTTTGGCTGCCCCTGGTTGTCCAGGGTCACCACAGCAGATCAGTACAGATCTGCATTGAGATTTGGCACAAATTTTACGGCGGATATCCTTCTTGATGCAACTACAGTTCTATATGGAGAAACACACACAGACCCTAATCTTCCCAAGTGGTTTCCCAGCCAAGTACTAATCAGGACCTACTCTGCTTCTGAGTTCTGATGGGATCAGGTGTACACAAAGCAGAATGACTGCATGATTCAGCATAGTGAAAGAGTTAAAAATCTGGGTGTGATTTTTGACCGGTCTTTGTCCTTTGACTTCCATAATGGGAGTCACCTCTCGTCACCTCTCTAATAGAGGTGACGAGAAATGCCCCTTTTCCATATCTTAACATTGCAACGATAAGACCGCCAATGGCTGATGCAGAGACTATGATGCAGGACTTTGTTTGTTCCAGAATTATTACTGTAATATACACGGCAAAATCGGCAGTATTAAATTAACACTAGAAAGTGTCTATATGTGTCCACTCTATTCAGTGTTAAATTAACAGTGTTGATGTTAACACTGATAGTGTTAAACTGACCATTTAAATTAACACTTTTGAAAGTGTTAATTTAACATTGAAAACAGTGGACACATATTGACAGTTTCTGGTGTGAATTTAATACTGGCAATTTTGCTGTGAACTATTCTCTGGTGTACCTCAGAGTAGCATAAGATGTCTGCAAAAGATTCAGAATGTTACTACTACAACTTTGACCAGATCGAGGGAATTCTGTCATATTATTCTGGTGTTGGCCTCCTATCACTGGTCCGTGTTCACGTGATGGTAGATTTCAAGGTTTTGTTGCTAACATATAAGATACTAAACACCACCCTAGCTTATGGAGCTGGTTGATCCTTATGTGTCAGCACAGGTCCTTTGTTCTCAAGATGCTGCCTTACTATGTATTCCAAGGATAAAGAGTAGATTATGAGTGTCGATCTCTGAAGACCTGTGCTGGACTGGTGAATTGTCCAGCATGTATCTTCCCTCTCTCCCAATGCATGTTGGGGATAGGCAACTGTGAACCGAATAAGTAGGAAAAAATGGAGAGATAGGTCTTTTAAGAAATGTTTTTACAAAGCTCGTTTGAAAAGTTGAGTTGTGACCTAGAATATACAGACAGGTGCAAAATTTAAAGAAAAAAACAACATTATCTCTTAGGTGTTGGGTCACCATGTGCCACCGGAACAGCTTCGACGTACTTTGAGATTGATTCGACAAGCCTCTGGTGCTCTGCTAGTGCAATGGAGCACCGTTCTTCCAAAAGACATTTCATCTTTCAGTATTATGATAGTGGTAGTGGAGACCACTGTCTAACATGTCATTCCAAAATCTCCCACAGGTGTTCAATTGGGTTGAGATTTGGTGACTGTGAAGGCCATAGCATATGAATCACATCATTTTCATACTCAAACTATTCAGTGAGCCCTTATGCCCTATGTATGGGGGCATCTGTTATGTTTCTTCATTCATTTATTCAGGTTTTTCCTTTAATTTATCAACGGTCTGTATGTCATAACACTTTGGGCTGGGTCTGGTTATTAAAAAGACTGGATTCATCCCAGATATGTCAAATTGTGACACTTTGTAAACTTCTTGGGGTCACTGTATTGAAGATTACCTTCCATAGCATTAACCAACGTGCAGTGAAATGAGTTTTCCACATTGTCAGAAATAGTTGTGAAAATTTTGTGAATGCGCCTAAAATGAAGCACAACTAATCTGATAAAGTGGCCACGTTGTTGTCATCATGTAGAGACAGCTTGTGCATTGGTATACTGACATCACCATTTAATGCCTCAAAATACAAATGTTAGAATAAAGGGACTGAGCCAGAAATTTTTTTTAAAATGTGTAAGTTGTTTTACTACTGAACCTTTATCATTATTATCAACCTAGTTAAATTGCTGAGCCTTGCCTGTCCTTTATTTATATAATAACAGCTGTAGCTATGTATCACTGAGGTTTCTGGAGCAAATCTCATCTGTGCCTTAATAGTCTACATTCGGCTTCTCCCAATTTCAACTTGGGGTCACCACAGTAGATCCCACATGGATCTGCATGTAAATTTGGCACAAGTTTTACGCCGGACGCACTTTCTGACACAACTCCACATTATATGGAGAATGGGCAGAGGTGGGGTTCGAAACGGGAACGTTCCACACTGAAAGCCGTCACACTAACCACTAGGCCACCACCCCTGCCGCGCAGCTGTACTTTAATGATGTCTCAAATTTGACACAGTAGATCGGGCCAGTGAAATCGACTCAAAATCTGGCTATAATCCTAAAGGTTATTCAATTAAACAACAAAAACACTTTTCCTTTAGTGCATATGTAATTTGGAAACAACCCCAGGGGCTGGAGAAGGCCAAGAGGAGGTGCAGGTTTCATTTGGCTGCGGCAGTTTCTTTCAAGAGGTGGGGATGTACCGGTTGTCTGCCTAGGTGGTTACTGTCCGGGACCCAGGAAGGTTCCGCGGTGTGATGGATACAGCGATGCATGGCACCCGTGCGTGCTCTGAGACCTGATACACAGTTTCTGGAGTTCCACGTTGCTCTGGTTTGATGCTGCTCCTTTAAATCTAGCAGACATCATTACCTCTGTGTGTGCTACCGCATACTTAAATTTCATTGCAATCCTACTAGAACCCTAAATGTTATTGGCATACAAACTTTTCACCAACTGGATGTACAGGTTTACAGAGACCTGCTTCACGCTTGGTTGATGCATCAGCATCACATTTGGCACAGCTATACCTGAATGTGAATCAATGTACACTGAATATTTATCATGATGCTACTGCAATTCTAAAGATTAATATGGTTGGGAAAAAAAACACATTTCCCCTATTGGACATACATTTTCCAGGGTTCCATGATGCCTCACATTGAAATTTGGCACACAGAATTACTGCCATGTTAAATGGACTACATTTCTATGGCGCTTTTCCATCTGAAGCAGAAGGTCAAAGCACTTTACAATGATGCCTCACATTCATCCATTCACATACTCACACACCGATGTCAGCGTGCTGCCATGCAAGGCACTCAAATGCACACCAGGAGCAACTTGGGGATTAAGGACCTTGCCCAAGGGCCCTTAGTGATTTTCCAATCTGACAGGGATTTGAGCCGAGGATCCTCTGGTCTCATTACCTCCGGACCATCACCAGTGTTGGGCACTGCATACTCTCAAGATCAAAACAAAAACCCAAAAGTTATTGGGGATCAACAAGCCCAGTTTTTTATTGCATTTCTACCAATACTCTAAAGCAGAGGTGCCCAAATCTGCTCCTGGAGGGCACTTGCCCTACATGTTTTCATGTCTACCTGCGCTACTCACCTGATTATTTAATTCTGGTGTTTCCCAGCTCCTCATTGGTTGAGCACACCTGACAGAGTTAATTAGCTGTGGGTGGAGCAGGGAGAGTGAAAAAACATGCCGCGCAGGTGCCTTCCAGGAGCAGATTTGGGCACCCCTACTCTAAAGGCTATTTTGGTTCACACATTTTTACTATATTTCCTATGAAGGTTTATGGCATCTCATTTTGCTCCTGCTTGACGCATCTCCTTAAAAATTGGCAAGCAGCTTTAGTTAGATGTCAGCCAGTGCATATTAAGTTTTTATTATGATCTGATCAGCACACCTAGTAAGTGCCCTATCTTCCACCTGGCACAAACCGCACACACCAAACAGCCCAGTACAGGGGTCATTGCTAGTTTCCACCTGAAACAGTTGTCATTTTTATGTCAAGCGCCCATACCATCTAAATCACGATACAACTTGTGCTCATGTGGATGTGTTACACTAAAAAGAGGTGTGGTTGTGCAGTGATATTATCCATCCCCAGAAAACATTTGTGCTTCAGACCAGCAAAGTCTTTATCAGAGTATGGCTGTACTCCCGAAAGTTTTGAACATGTTCAAAGCCGGCAAGAGTTTATCCGGCCTTTCCCAACTGGTGTTAATTTATGCTGAGCAGCATGCCAACCTCCCCCCCAGGACACGCACGAGCTGTGCTGAGATGCTGCTCAGGAAACCTCCGTGCTGAACTCAGCCAGTTGTAAGAGTTGTTTAACACATAAATAATATGACAATATTAATATGCAGCCATGCCGCTCTGTGCACACTAGATCCCATCGGATCTCAGAAGTTAACCAGAGTAGGTCTTGATTAGTACTTGGATGGGAGACCACTTAGGAACATCAGGAGCGGCACACATGTCTCCAAGTGGAATGGGTGTTGCGTCAGGAAGAGCATCTGGCATAAAACACTACTGGATCTGCTGTGGTGACCCCAAGCAACTGGGGGCAGCTGAAAGAAAATAAAATGCAGCCATGCATATAGCTGATATCAGCATAAGATATGCCATAAAATACATGACGAAAGTTAACTGAAAACAACTATTACAGAATCAAGAGTAAACACTCATGGAAAAACAAAAACTTACTTACCTTCCTGCAGCATTGCTTCACCTCAGGGAGCTTTGGTGGCCAATGTCCGCTCTGACAGATTGGTGCTAATCCATTAACTAGCCAGAAATACTTTCACTTGCATCCAGATTCTAGATACCACAGCGCTGTGCACCTGGCGATTCCAGTTTAAAGAAGCAAACAAGTGCCACACCAATTGGTTGATATTATGTTTGGACTACAACATGCACATTCCTAATGGACATGGTAAATCCAACCTCTTTGCATCTTGCTTTGCTCTGGTATTTTTCATTGCTTAGAAGACAAAGAAGAAGGTTTATTGTCATTGTACATACAACAAAATTTGTCATTTGCATTTAATCCATCCTAATTATAGTTTGACACAATCCAACCACTAGGAGCAGTGGGCAGCCACAGTTTGGTGCCCGGGACCAACTCCAGATGTAGCGACGCTGCCTTGGTCAAGGACAGAGAAAGGAGCAGACCCTAATATGCATGTTTTTGATGGTGGGAGGAAGCCCACGCATACACAGGGAGAACATGCAAACTCCACACAGAAAGGAAGTAGGCATGGGTGGAATCAAACCCCAGACCTTTTTGCTCTGAGGTAAGAGTGCTAACCACTGAGCCATCGTGCTGCTTAAATAGCAATGTGTGCTCAGACACGCCCCAAATGGGTGCAGCTTGTTTTTGTGTCCACCGTCAATATCGGGATCCATAAATTATTGGGGTTCAGCAGCTGTTCCACTCTGTGCACACCTGATCCTGATTAGTACTTGGCTGGGAGGCTACTTGGGAAATCCAGGGGCTGTACAGTGTTTCTCCAACTGGAGTTGCATCAGGAAGGGCATTTGGCATAAAACAAATCCTCATGTGGATCTCTACTGGTTCCGCTGTAGCAATCACGGTAAGCTAAAAGCTATATAAATATATATTTATTATTAGGGTTTGAAAAACCCCACTTTTTACCTGTTGCATATACATTTATGGAATTACATTCTGCTCCTGTGTGACATATTTGAAATTTGGCAGAGCGCTTTACGTCACTGTTGGACACTGCATACTTAATTTTCATTGAATCTCACTCGAACCCTATATGTTATTTGGGTTAAAAAGAAAATCCACTTTTTCCCTAGTTGATTCAACATTTAACGGAGGTCAACTTCACCTCTATATGAAACACCTTTGCAATTTGGCACACAGCTTTTCCTCAGTATTGGCCACCGCATACTTAATTTTCATTGAATCTGACTAGACCCCTACACATTACTTGGGTAAAATAAAATCCCACCTTTTCCCTATTGAACTTAACTTTTACCAGAGCCCCATTTTGCTCCTACACGAAACATCTATGTATACTGAACAAAACTTCCAACGCAACACTTGGATTTATTCAAAGCAATGCAATACTTCAAGAACATTTCTCACTTGGATTTTCATGTGCAGGATCTGGATCTCCAGAGGAGCATTCAAATTAATGGATAACAACAAAATTAAACTTCCATAAGCCTACAGTTCGTTTACTCACTGCTCAATGACATTCCAGAGCAATAAATCTCAGTACCTTGTATGGCCACCACAGGCATCATGTGCTGCTCGAATTTGGCATGGCATAGAGTCAATCAACTGTCGGATTTCAGTCTGAGTGATTCGGCGACGGTTCTTGTGCTGTGGTTGGTTCTGGATCACGTCCCCTCACCCGACGATCCAGAATATCCCACAGGCGTTCAATTGAGTTCAGATCCGGTGAGAACGCGGGCCATTCAAGACACTGAACATTATTCTGCCTCAGATACTCCCTACAAATCCTGGTGACATGCGGCCTGGAAGTATGCTGCTGCAGAGTCAGCCGGTTTCGTGTCACGAGTGGGACAACAACTGGTGCCAGAATCTCATCATGGTAACGTGCCATAGTTTAGGTTTCCATCGATCACAACCAGTTCTGTTTTGTGTCTGCTGCTGATTCCTGCCCAAACCATCACTGATGGTCCACCCCAGCAGGCACGCTGCATAACGTTGCAATCAGCATAATGTTCCCCTTGTCTTC
>OMMV01234417.1:0-22500 GCA_900302635.1 Chatrabus melanurus | reverse complement strand
ATGTGGGGTCCTTATTTGGTTTCAATAAGAGTGTCAGTAAGATTATTGCAGAATTCATTCTGTCTGGAATACTAGATTTTTGGTTGATTTCTGACATTACTCTTATGAATGTTGGACCAAAAGTAGGACAAAAATGGTTATAAAACTCACGAGGGAAACCGTCTGGTCCTGGTGCTTTGTTATTTGGCATGTTATTAAGGGCAGTAAATAGTTAATCTAATGTTATGGGTAATTCAACTTGTTCTTCTGTAAGTTGTGGCAAATTGATGGCATTAAGAAAGGAATTAATCTCTTCTTCATCTGAGCCCCTTTCCAATAAATACAGTTGGCATAAAAAAATCTGAAATACTTCATTTATTTCCTTCGAGGACCGTATAACTTTCCCTGCTGGAGTTTTAATAGTCGGAATTATAGTTTTTCCTGTTGCGTTTAATTTGATTTGCTAAATATTTTCCAGATTTATTGCTAAACACAAAATTGTCATATCTAAGTCTATCTATTAGGACTTGTGCTCTTTCATTTAAGATAACATTTAGATTATTTCTGTAGTTCCTTCTGATTTCCTCTCTTGGATTAATTGCATTTAATATCTTCCAGTTCCTTAATCTTCTCTTCCAGTTTTGCTTCCTGCTCCCTGCTCCTCTTTTTCTTACATACGGAGTAAGAGATGATGTCCCTCTTTATACCATTTTTCTAGTTTCCCAGAGTAATGTTGGTGGTATTCCTGGGAAGTCATTTGTATCTTGGAATGAAGCCCATTCCGCCTTGATATAACTATTGAAGTCTGAGTCTTCCAGAAGTGATGTATTAAAACGCCACCGAGTCATGGGTTTATTTGCTGTACTTATACTCCAGGTCATGGATACTGAGGCATGATCACTAATCATGATTAGATGACTGTTACACTCTAATACAGGGGTTCTACTTTACTTTGATACTTGTAACTAGTCGTGGCCCATTTAAAAAAAGATCCCTGATTTGTCTATTCTATTCTAATAATCTATTCAATAGAATAGATGATAGATTCTATTATAAAGTGTATTAATGGAATGCAGCATCACTCTCTGTTACAGATGGGAGCCCAGGAATTAAGGTAAGAAACCAGACCTGTTTTTAACCCAAATATTGTTGAATGAATTGACTATTATAATAATAATAATACATCAGATTTATATAGCACTTTTCTCAGTACTCAAAGACGCTTTACAATGGGCACACACAAATTATTATCCAAGTAGTAATTATTATCCAAGTAGTAATAATAATATTAGTAGTAACTGTTAAATTCAACAGTCGTGTCAGTGACTTGAGGTCAGTGCTCCTACTTTGTTTGTATCACACTATGTGGGGCTGCGGCAGAGTCATACTGAACCACGCCCCAGACCCGCGGCAGTGGGCCGGTTCCAGCCGCAGCCCAGAGTGCTCACAGTAGTCAAACATACTGGACTTGGGGGGGACGTAATGCGCTTGGACGCAGTCCAGAGTGCATAGTGTGAGTACACCCAATTTATTATTTCAACAGCTGTTGTTTTATATGGTGTCTAAAACATCTAATCTCCATTATAGATTAGATTAATATTGTAATAATAATATTAATTAATATTAATATTGTTCAACTTGATTAAAAAAATTCGCGGCCCGCTAGATGGTGCTGCGCGGCGCGCTAATGGTGTCACGGCCCAGTGGTTGAGAAACATTGCTCTAATATATTGCATGTAACTGAGTTACTAGTTAAGAAGAAGTTGAGATGTGAATATGAACGGTAGCAGGCAGCAGGATGTTGTATCCTCCAGAATCTCTCATATTGTTTAATTTTTTTCAGCTGATTGCAAAGACTGTTTGTTTTTTGCCGTGTTGCATCGATCCATTAATGGATCCATGACGGCGTTGAAGTCACCACCTGTTATAACAGAAGAACACAAGTTATTTGAGATGACTAAAAAGAAATTATGAAAAAAATTTGAATGATTGGTATTTGGGCCATAGATGTTTGTGATGTGATAAAGTGATCATCTAATGCAATACTAAGTATAATATATCTTCCTTCCGGGTCGATAACGGTGTTTTCATGAATAAGTGAAAACTCTTATAACAGCTTTATTATCATCCTTTAAGGCTTCCTGATGGGGAAAAACTTTCACCGTCTATCCAGAATCTCACCTGGGAATTGGTCGTTCATTTCGAAATCCGTCCCCTTCAGCTCTCTGCGTTGAACAAACACTTTCTCCTTCTAATGTTCAAATCTGGCGATGATGGGTCGTGGACGAGTGTTGGGTGGTTTCCTGGCTCCAATCTGGTGAACATGGTGCAACGTGATCGTTTCCACAGTGTCTGCTGGTATTTTAAGTTCCTTAACCATAAACTCCTCAACGCTCACCTCAGGGTCTTCAAGTCCATGTTCTTTAATCCCAGAAAACTGTCTGATGCTTCGTTCTTGGAGCTCTAGAATGGTCTCTTCCATCCGTTTATTTTCTAGCATGGCGCAGGTCGGCTTGTTGTTGACGGTCCTCAGAGTCCTGCAGCGATTTATTTTCTCTTGTGAGAGATTCAATTTGAGCCTCAGAGAATTCCAGGCTGTCATGTAGCGCTTGAAACACTTGATGCAAAACCTCTATGAAGGACAATCTTCCTCCAAACCCAGTCAGCTTTGCTTCAGGAGAAAACAGTATTTCTCTTATGTCCTCTGAAGCTGCCGGCGAGGCGTCAGCACTGCTAGCGGCGTTAGCCGAGCCAGGACGCAGCCGTTTGGATTGAGGTGTGTTTGTCTTCGCCTTGTCCACCGTTGATTCAATCAAAGCACTGGTCGGTGTAATCTTCCAGGTTGGTCGGTCGTTATCATTAGTTTAACCCAACATGCTACTTATTTTTGCAAAACTCTTAATCGTTGTTTATGATCTCTAGTCACGGGAGGCCGCCATGTTCAATCATGCATTGTCGCGCGGGAACAGAGTGTCACAGCGTCATCAACTCGTAAGTTATGGAACTCATATCAGCTACTTTTTTTGATTTGGGGTTGTGAGATCAGAGCAGCGGGGTTGATGGTTTGATTCCGGCTGTAAGCACTATAATTCTTGCTGCTCTCTGGTGCTTTGGATTAAAAGACGTTCACGGTCCCAAACCTCGTGTTGTCAAAATCCCACCAGGTCAGACGAATGATTAATGTTCCCACAGCTCGAGGCCGTGAGGTCGATTGGAACGCCAGTCACTGTCTGTGTGCCTTTGATCTCTCGTGCCGCCCCACCAGGAAACGTTTCACCCTGTAATTATTGACTATGAGTCAGAGAGTGACTGACTGTTGATCGGAGACGATTTGAGCGTTTATTGTTGACGTGTTGACAGCGGCGTGCGGCGGCTTTGATGTCTGTCACCTGACGACAGGAGCAGGTTCCATGTTTTCAGATCTCGTGGTCACAGCCTCTTATGCTCCTGATGTGTGGCAGAATATGTGTGAGCGTTCATCGTTCATGTTCTGTCACGACCTGCATGACAGGCAAACGTGATCGGGACCAGAGCCAAGGCAAGGTTAACAAGGCCGCCATCTGAAGGCTCACAGAGCGCGCTGTGCATGTACGCGCAGCAGGGGAGAGGAAAAAAACCTGACGTGGATATGACAGTGAGTGTGGAGACATTATGTGGAGAAAATGGACAGGAGCGGTCGCTGGTTTGTCTGGTTGGTCAGGTGCCAAAGTGACACCAATACCCCCTGATTATTGATCGTTCACTTGAAGTGAGCAGAGGAAAATCATGTTTAGTTTCCTATTTCTGAGGGTGTGAAGTGGTCATATTGGGCAATATCGGTTTTTATCTTCCTGTTATAGTTACATGTCTTTACAGTTTGATGCTAAACATTCACAAAGTGTCGATACATTTTCCTGCTACCAGCAAAATTAGGCTTGAAATGGCTTATTTTACACTAATGTGACATAACTAATAGAAACACATTTGGTGGTGTTCAAGACCGCTTCCTTTTTCCTGTTAAAAGTTCAGCAGCCGCATTTTGAACCATCTGCAGGCAACAAAGGGACAACTGCTCTACACCCACATACAAGGAGTCACAATCGTCTGTCCGAGAAACACTGAGTTATTTTTTCAAAGTCTTTGGGGTAGAGATAGGCCTTTACCTTGGCTATGAGTCTTAAGTGGGGAACGAAGCTAGTTTTGACGATTGAGCTAATTTTTTAAAATAAAATTTAAAGGAGCTGTGGGGTCACCTGTGGCTGAGGGCTTAACCAGAAGCCGCCATATGCAGTTTGCAACATCCCCTGGTTTGAATCCCAACCAGGGTGAAGTCTGTGCTGTGTGTCTCTTCCCGTCTCTCTGACTGCATGTTTCCCGCGTCTCTCTACTGTCTGTGTCTTAAAGGCTGAAATGCCCAAAAAATAAAAATAAAAATTTAAAGGAGCTGTCAAATATCACAAAGACTCTTAACAACCGATTGATTTTATGAAGCCAACTGCCCAACAGTACCGACAGTGTTATTCAAAAGATCTGATGGTCCAAATATAATAACTTGAGTTTTATTTTCATGAAGATTGAGGAAGTTTAAATCCGTTTAGGTTTTAATATCTTTTAAGCAGAGCAGTCCAACAAAGGCTAGAATCTGTCTTAACATTTTAGTTTCATAGGCATTGTATGCCATCAACAAACAATGAAAAGAAATTCTACATTTCTCAAAATTGGATCCTAATGGCAACATATACAATAAAAAATGGGCGGGACCAAAGATGGAGCCTTGAGGGACCCCACGAGTAAGTGTGGCTATGGAAAGAATCCTCACCTAAGTCAATAGAGAAGGTTCTACATGATAGAAATGACTGAAACTATCTGAGGACTTTGAGGCATACATACTATTCAAGACTTATATGGATCCCATGATCCACACTGTCAAAGGCAGCAGTCGGGCCTAAAAGCACCAGAATAGCAGAGTTCCTTAAATCAACAGTATAGCATGGTTTAAAGCCATGCAGTAGTACAGTGTGTTTGTCACATTCATCTAAAAATGTTGGTACTTGGGGCAAAACACAAAAGGTTGCTTCAGAATTGACTTGAAGTTTGAGTTTTTCTTTTTGATAAGAGGCTGCACCACAGACCCTGTAGTAAGAGCAGTTTTTATCAAAACCACAGTACCTGAGCCAACATGATACAAAACAAAAATCTTTGAGTAGGTGAGCAGGAACAGTATCTGTGAGACAGTTTGTAGGGCGATGATGATGAACTACGTCTGCTAATAAAGATACAGACTCAAACTGGTCAAAGACAGCCGACCAGGTTTACTTTTCCATTCTGGTGTATATTTCATCCTGTGTTTGGCCACGTGGTGGGCAAGTTGTTTCCCCCTGTGGTTGCTACCTTAACTTGTTAACTGTTGCTCAAGTGAAGGCGAGCGACGCATCCAGCAAAGTTCTAATCACTTCATCCTCATTACGTGCTCTTTTAATTTAGTGAGTTACAAGGTTATAGCATTTATTGTTTTTGTGTTATTGCTGACACACGGTGGCTGGGACGGACTCACTCACCCACTCACTCACCGACACATCGACAGGTCAAGCCGCACGCTGTCACGAGCACATGGAAAAACATTCACATTCAGTTCAGATGTTTGGTCCGCTCCAGAGTTTGAATGCGTGTCCACGCCTCCCCAAACTATCTGAGAACTCGATCAAGGTCCAGTTAAAAGGGACCAAAAGAGTGTCGGTGTGAGAGCAGCCTCAGAAACTAAACATGATGAACCAGTTTCAGTGACAGCAGGAAGTAGACGGTACCCGAGTGTTTTTGTTCTGCAGCACGTGAGGCTCAGTCCACCCAGCTGTAAATTGTGCATTGGACTGGCGTTCCCTCCTGGGGGAGTCATAGACTCTCATCTGCTTCACGCTACGAAATCCGGAGATAAGCACCAGTACCAACGGGCCTCAGGGCCGATATAAGACTTGCTTCTTCTTCACGTGAGGGCTTCCTTCACGCCGCCGTCATAAAAGTCGTAAAATGTCCACGGACCCTTTCAGAACCAACTGCATCCACGCAAAGCATGAACCGGGCTTCAAGTATTTAACTTCCCGTCACACATAATTTTTCACAAATTACAGACTTGAGTTTTGTGGCAGGAACATGTTGGCAGGCTGACTGTAATTTCCGCCCGTGTTCTTCTTTCTTTCAACACTTTGAGGACAAAAAATGTCAAACTTTGTTGTGGTCTTTTTTTTGAGTCTTGTGCCACTGAAGCTTTTATAAAACAGAGCTGTCAGCTGGTGATCCAGCACCAGTTGTGTTAAACACACACGTTCACTCAGCCATGTAAATTCATGCCCCCCCCCCTGCATCTCTGAGGCGGCCCGTCACTGTCGCCGAGCAACAAATCACATTTATCCTGATGCATCCTGGGAAGTGAACTGCACCGTGGGAGCCATCAGAAGTTATTAACTCCCACCACAATCCACCTACCTGCCCACCCGTCACTCCCCATCATTTACTGCTCGCTTTCTCTCGCGGATCCTGATACCAGACTGAAATGAACTGGTCCCGCCTGAAAATGAGTCCAGTATCGGCTTTCATCATGCTGAAGGGTTTTATAGGCTGAGAGAGCAGGGGCCTCCTGTTCCAAGAGAAGGAGGGGATGCTGGGTAAAAAAGGGTGAGAGAGGTTGAGGGACACGTAGTAGACGAGGAGAGAGAGTGAGATTGATGACCTGAACGCACGCCGGCGTTTCTGATGGAAATCTCCCGCCGTGAGCAGCTTGATGAAAACGAAGCTCGCGTTCATTCCTCTCATCCATCATTTCTCACTCTAACTTTTGACTCTTGAAATCCTGCTCTTTCTCTTTCTTCTCTTTCATGATGCCGTCTTTATTTTCTTCCGTTCTCTGTACTGTTTGTCTCTTCTCTTTCATTTTGCGTCGTCTTGTCTTTTGTCCGAGTCTTTTCTGTCTCCTCACGTCTTTATTTTTCCTCTTTTTATGGGAGTCAGTCATCGCTCAGACGCTGCAGTGTGTTGTCGTCCATTAACTGAAGCTTTGGGGGATAAAACCTCTGGTATTCACGTCTGTGGATCAGAGTGTCCTTGAGCAAGACAGTAAACTGCTAATTGGTCCCAGCGTTCAGGGGAAGACGCATGAAATCATCTGCAAAAGTTCAATATTTCTTTATGAGAATCGTGCATTTGATTTGTTTAACACCGTGACACATAGACTTTGGGAATTTTTTAACAAGCAAAGTGAAGTTTTCATTTTAATAATCTCTGGGGTTTTTTGAAAATTAATATCTTGATTGTCAGACTGGAAAATCACCAAGGTCCCTTGGACAAGCTCCTTAATACCCAAGTTGCAGTTGAGCTCCTTTCATGGCAGCACCCTGTTCTGTGCATTGCAAATAAAGTAATAAAACGTGAAACTATAGCTAGCTTAAGAGTAAAATCATCAATAAAGTAAATGAATAAACTTCCTCTGCCCACCAGGTAGAGAGAGAGATAATGGAGCACCGCGATGCACTGAGCGGTCAGGCAGTTAAAGTCCTCGGGGCAGAAACCTCTTTTTGTGTTGTTAGTACTAACGTTGTGTTGTGGCTATTTGCAGCAGACACCTTATCAAATTTGTGCTGTAGGTTATATTTTTTGTGTTCTCTGTGTTTGCGAGACATTTTCTGAGGCAGCTGCGGATTACAGAATTGATGCAGGTGTTTTTTTCTATTTCTAAGTGTTTTCTGCATTTGCTAGCTTTGTCTTAATTTGGAAGTGTTGTCAAGTCTGGGAACATGAGCGTGTCCCACATGCTCGTATCCACCACACTACGGAACCACCCTGGGTCCGGGATGGCAACCACCCAGATAGGCAACCAGTCCATCTCTACCTCATGATAGTAGCCATCTCTATGCTGCAGCCAGGTGAAACGTGGGCGTGTCCTTGGCCTTCTCCAGCCACTGGGGTCCTCAACCCTGATGCACCTACATGCTGGATCATGCCCAGGGAAATGCACCGCATGGCCAAAATGTTGTAGCTGATGTTCCATCACAATGCAAGAGATACTCCTCATCCAAGTCTCACTAAGTAACCGTTCATTTGAGCTTGTAGAGACATTCACTTATCTTGGCAGTGACGTTCATGTCTCTGGGTCCTCAGCCTTTGAGATCTGGAGATACCTGGGGAGAGCTGATGGAGTCGTGAGGTCACTGGACAGACGTGTTTGGTGATGCCGATATCTTTGCAGGAGAATAAAGGTCCTAGTCTTTTGGGTCCTGGTGTTTCCTGTCTTACTGTGTGGTTGTGAGACTTGAATGCTAACCAGTGAACTAAGGTGACATGGATGTCTTTGTTCTCTATTGGCCACCGTAAAATATAGATTTAAAACAATTAGATCCCTGTAATGCTGCTCTTGCACCTTGGCGAGGTTGGTGCTGTTTCACGTTGGAATGGACAGAACTACAACTTGGCACACCTCAGCTGATATCCCCAAGCAGCTTTCACTTGGCAGCGTTCATCATGGAGGCCTCCTGTGCAGGCACACCGCTCAGCAAAAGTCGTTTATTACCAGAGATCAGTGGACTCCCAGCCACCTTGGCTCCGCCCACACTCAGTTCAAGACATCCTGGGGCAGGCCTGGTGCAACTTGATATAACTTTGAGCAAACACTTCCCTATCGTCGGCCAGGCCCTGTAACTCCCTCTGGGGAATCCTGAGGTGTTCCCAAGCCAGCCGGGAGATATAATCCCTTCAGCGTGTCCTGAGTCTTCCCCGGGGCCTCCTCCCAGTTGGACATGCCTGGAAGACCTCCCTAGAGCAACAATCAGGACTGGTGCAACTTGATATAACTGTGAGCAAACTTGTCGTACACTACATCCTGAACTTGTGATATGTCGGTAATTCTTTCTGTGTTGTATCAAGCCTGCACTGGAACCCCTGGACCCGAGTGCGAAGTGACCGATGTGTCCAAGCTCCTGAAAATATTCAACATATTCAAAACCGACATGTCTTTAACCGACCTTTCCTGACTTGTGCTACTCGTTACTGAGCAGCATGCCGACGCGCCCCTGAGACTCACATGAGCTGTGCCAAGGCAATGCCGGGGAAAACTTGGCGCCAAACTCGGCCATATGCAAGAGACACTTAAGTTGATCTATTATCCTGCAACCCACTTTGTGTCGGTGTGTAACACTGTTATTTTTGCTCTGACAACGAGGTCACGTTTTCACCTGTTTGGTGGGGTTTTTTTCTTGAAAGCAGAATTACCGACAAACTAATGAAGGTTTTCATCAATCTATGTGAAAGTTTGTTCTGCTCTGAAATACAAACCGTTAAATTCTGGGGTGAACCCAGATAAAGGGGTGCAGCCATGAAATGTAAAAACCTTTTTTTTCCTAATTACACGAGAGTTCCTGCTCCTGCAAAAGATTATACTGAACCGTGTTGAAAAGAACACAACATGAGATTGAACCTTCTGGGTCAGATGAATATGTTTGGGATTGTACAGATATTATCAATGCCAGCTAAATATTTCTTCCGTCCCGTTGTATCTTGGTCTATGTTTGAGGAATTGCTGAGAACGTTTTCCTGCTGCTGTAAGCAGAAACAGTTATGTAACCTGATGTCTCATAATCTGATGAAAATGAGATGATTAAAAGCAAAAACTATGTTAGAATCAATAAAAGTCATTAAAGGTGAATCCAGGCTGCGGTGGGATTCATAAAATACGTAGCTCATAAGTTTTATTACATTTCAGTGAGACTGTAGGAGTTGCTGCAGAGATTTGTGCACAGATGTTACTGTTGTTTGGGGATTTTACGTTTAGTCGTGAATCAAATGGAAGTTGGTGCGTTTTTCAGAATAGCTGAAAAACAGGTCGACTCGCCATGACTCAGCTTTCTTTCATTCATTCTTTTTCTGCCATTTATCTGGATCCAGGTTGCAGTGGCAGCAGACTAAGCAGCTCAGGCCATACTTCCCTATCCTCAGCCAGGTCCTCTAAGTCCTCCTAGGGAATCCCGAGGCATTCCCAAGCCAGCTGGGAGATATAATCCCTCCAGCGTGTCCTGGGTCTTACCCAGGGCCTCCTCCTAGTTGGATGGGCCTGGAAGACCTCCCTATAGAGATGACCAGGTGACATCCTCACCAGATGCCCGAACTACCTCAGCTGGCTCCTTTCGATGCGAAGGAGCAGCGGCTCCACTCTGCATTCTGTGGCATAATATTACACTTGACCTTTTCCTCTTTTCCTTGACCTTTCCCCAAATGTGGAGTGACAGATGGAAAGAGGAATGACCTGACTGTATTTCATAATGAATGACGACGCTCGTGTTCTTGTCTCTCACGCCACAAGCAGCCGTTTATTGCCGCCACCTGGAAGAACAAAGGTCACACAGCTGGAAAATGCCTTCCAGCAAACGTTAATTAAAGCTGATAATGGCAGAACCTTAAACTAGATCAGCACTGGGAGATTTTACATAAAAGCCCAGATTCAAATCCCAATCTGCACCAATATTTGATCAGTTTTTCCTCACGATAAGATCAATTATTCCACCAAGCTTCATGAACATCAGCTGGAATCCTCCAAATACATGATGGCGATCGCGTCTGAGGAGGTGATTATGATACAACACATACGAGGTGGCCAAGTGGTCATTGCACATGCTTCCAAAACTGATGGTTCCTTGTTCAAGACCACCCGTGCCCATTCTCCATGTAATGTGGAGTTGTGTCAGAAAGGCATCTGGCGTAAAACTTGTGCCAAATCAACATGCAGATCCATATAGGCTCTGCTGTGGTGACCACGAGCCAAAAAAAAAAAAAAAGGAGAGAAGCTGAAGGAACTTACTTACATACGAGCAAAACATTAAAGAAGAGATTAAAAAATGGGCGGAAATATTAATTATTAAGTGTTTTGATGAATCTTGTTGACTTTATCAAACTCTACAAGACAATAGTCAACAAATGGATGTTATTTTAAAATGTAAGTAAACGCATCAGAAGCACAGATATTAGAGTGCATGCCTCTGACCACATGCATTTCTTGGCTTTTCCAAAGCCTCGGCATGTACCCTGTAAAATGCAGTGAAAGAATAGATAGATAAATGAATGAGTTCACCCTTCGGTTTGTTAACTCAAACACAATAAACACATTCATCTTGTAAATCACCAAATCAAAAAGGTATATAATGAGGAAAAACTCCATATTTTTTATTCCTTCTAACCGTGTTTTATGAAATTCTGTATATTTCTTGAAAATAAGGCAGGAGTTCAGTTCAAGTTTTTAAAACTAGACTTGAGACTTTTCTCTTCTGTAAAGTTGTTTTTCTGTGTTGATCTGACACCTGCACACTAAAGAGAGTTTGAAGATTCAGTGTGGTTCCTTGATGGCGGCTGTAGTTTTGATTCCAGCATCACTGAGGCATTAAGAAGGGGCTTAGCATTAATGACACCTGAGTGCTGGGATCCGAGCAGAGGGGGATTGGAGCTCAAAGTCCTGAGAAAAAGCTTCACAGAATGAACATGCGGTGATTTGAGAAGAGAAACAATGGGAGGGATGGACCGGCTGGTCCCAGCGGAGGTAAAGGTCAAACGCGAGTCGATCTCTGAGACCAAATGAGATGAAAGTGGAAAACCTTTTGTGTTTTTTTTGAACAATTATTGGTGTTAATCTGAATTCCGAGAATGAACAGAACATTAATCTGTGTGTTTTAAATATCATTCTGCTGTTCTTTCTCTTGTTGGTGGAAATCCAAGCTACCCGGGTGGTCAAGTCATGAGACCCAAAGCAGTTTGGTGTGGTGTTGGACAGGACACCACACTGTCGCATGCTCTAAAAAAAAACCTGACCTGACCCAAAGCCAAACTGGTCATAAATCTTTGCTTGTTCACTGCAATCAGTTCAGTTTTTTATATAACGCCAAATCACCACAAAGCAGGTGGTTCTGTGGTGTTGGAGCTGAATTACCAACCCTAACCCTGACCCTAACCCTAATAAGCAGGGTTCAATTCCAGGTGTGTCCACTTCAACCTACCTGTCTGTGTCCTTGGACAACATATGAGTGAATATGAGTACCGGCCTCAGCTGGGGAAGAAACCTACGATGGACTGTGTCCCATCCAGGGGGAGTCATAGATTCTGATCCGCTTCCCACTACAGGAACCAGAGTCGAGATCCAGCCCGATGGTCCACAGGTATCCCAGAAAGGATTTACTCTCTTTCAAATCATCAAAGTTATCTCAAAGCACTTTACATGAACAGTTAGGTCGAGACTAGGTTGTTTTTTTTTTAAAGCAGCATTTATGTATAAAAGGTAAAAGCAGCCAATCAGCACATTTAAGATGGTGTGAAAGCAGTGAAACTTTAATTGAAGATACTTCATTAATCTCAAAAGCGTTTTCGCACAAATTGCAGTGAAAACCCAACGATCATGAACACATCCCAAATCTCTGAATCTGTGGCGCACTTTTGTTTTTGTGCATTTTTCTTTGCGTGTCTACAGCTTTAACGCTGCTCTTTTGGCCTCTCTATCTCACTTAAACAAGGCATTAATCTCAGTAGGACGAGCCACTTAAATAAAGGTTAAGTAGATAAAACAAATGTGTAATGTGTCCTTGGTGACATCTTTACCCATTAAGGCAAAATGGAGAATCAGCAACTCCTCCTCCTCCTCCTCTCGATAAAGTGCTGCTCCTATAGACCAGCGAGGCTCCAACACCGTGACACCACAGCGACTCTCTTAAGGGACGATCAGGATCATTTTACGGCCTAATTAAAATCAAAGTAACCCCCAAACCCACTTTCTGACTCCTCTAATTGGTCTGGCGCAGCTGGCCTTCTGAACTCGAGTCCAAAACACGAAGAGGTGGGGGATAAAACCAAGCAGCCATGGGAAGTTTAACTAGTACACTTAACGTGGTAACTAGGATTTTTACTAACGTGTCACATGGCTCAGGCAGTTGCGACGCATTGTACAGTTTTGTAAAAGTCGCCCGTATGATTTAAGTGTGAGTTTATGTTTTTATTCCATTTGGATATGAAATTTGTTTTGCAGCAGTAAAACAAATTAAAGAATGAGTTCACTTTTTAATAACCATATTAAAACATTGTTAGAAACAATTTTCCTTACCACTGTTGCTATTGTGCTTGCTCAGGGGGTGGGTAAGGTTAGACCTTACCCTTGTGAAGCGCCTTGGGGCGACTATGTTGTGATTTGGCGCTATATAAATAAATTGAATTGAATTGAAACAACCGTCTGAGTGATCAGAGGGATGTCGCTGTCTTCACAACTGTTGCTCCTTATTTTTGACCTTATTACTCCACCTTGCTTTTCTGTTTTCTTTTGGGCGCTTGTGTAGAGATTTTTTTTTTTTTTATTACCGTTTTTCCTTAAAAGCACATTTGAGTTTGACATTCCTCTGAGTACACTGTACTTCAGTGGACTGACTGTGGTACTTTTTCCCATTATATAGTATCTGGTTTGCTTGCAGTTAACCAGTCAGATGTCCAAACTTGTTGACTTCTTGCTGGGTCTGCAGGAAGTGAAGGCGCTCGGCTCCAGTCAACAGCACACCTACTCAGTTTGCACCGGGAGACCTGAAGGCTGCTGATGCAGAGTCATGGCCGTAATAGGCTCTCAGTAGAGCACGGCGTCTTACTGCTATATTGGAAATCTCTAAATCAGACTCTGGCTTCAGCAGCTGACACACAGCGATGCTGTGGCAGCAGTCCAGCTGTGGCAGCGCTACAGAACCAGTGAACTCTGCGACCTCTCCATAGTCTCTTCAGTCCCTGGCACCATTTAATCCCCATCGATTTCAACAGTTCAGTTATTGCATTAAGAAAAGTTGGCTGAATAAGAGAAGAACCTCACAGATAGAAAGAAAGGAGCTTTTTGTTCATTTGTCTCATGAGGGTCTTCAGCAGCGGTATTAGCTGGTGAGGTCAGTAATTAGGTTTTGCCTACGTGCAGTCAATCATTAGACCTGTAATGTAATAAAACTAAATGATTAACAGACACTGTCTGCCAGAAAATCCAACTTCAGATCCACAGTGATCTCACAGGTGTAAATCTATGACGAGCAGGACATCCTCTAAAGCTGAGTGAGCGAGCTGGATGATATCTACCCGGACCCACCAGGGAATGGTTGAAAACAAGGGTCATGATCTCTGCTCCTGGATAGTACCTCCCCTTCGTGTTTTCCCGCTCTCCTTGCTCCACCCACTGCTAGTTAACAGTCAGGTGTCCTCAGCCAGTCAAGAGCCAGGAAACACCAGACCTCAATAATCAGCTGTGGTTGTTGCAGGTAGATATGGAAAACATGCAGGGCAAGGGTCTATGGAGATTCTCAGTCATCCAGGTCATGGTATCCAAGTAGGTTGAGTCAGGTCAACTGGACTTGTTTAGTTCCTTGAAGATGTTTCGCTCTTACTGATGAAGAAAAGCTTCGTCAGTATTCAAGGAACTAAACGAGTCAAGTTGACCTGACTGCTCCTGACTGCTCCAGTTGACTCTGCTTTGGGCGTACTAACAAATAAAACAAAAGGCAGTGACAGAAATGTTGCAGATAAATAACCACATATCGTGCAGCGGTCACAAGGACTGGATCGTTGAAAATACAACAACGACATGAAGATTAGAGTTCCAGTGAAATGGACTCATAGCTCACCCCAACCCAGACGTGTCTCCAACTTCCCCCCAAGATACGCCCTTATCCAGCAAAGCGAGTTCTCAAGTTCCAAAGTTCCACCACAGACTGCACGCAATTCACACTCATTTGGACACGATATAAGCATGTGTTCATCCCACACCTATTCAAAATCCTGAACACTTTCAATACTGACACTCATTAGTAGATCCAGGGAATCCAGATTAAATTTAAACTACCCAACATCATCTGAAGAGCAGAATTTTATAATATAGCTTCATGTTTTAAGGATGAGTTGCCTCAGAGAAAAATGTTAATTTTGATCTATTGCTTTCATTAGATGGGAAAAAAAAGTTCTTTACTGCTACAAACATGTTGCTGGGCAGCGTTGGTGTGATAATCGATCATTCTTGCACTGGTTTATTGTGGCGTTGTTAACAGTATCAGTGGTTCTAGACTGCCCCTTGGTGGCTAAACACTGAACTACAAAATAATGTCTTCAGTGGCATTTTTTTTTTTTTTGATTAATGTAGCTACAAAATAATGCAAATCAAAAAAAATTTGACATTTTAACTATTTTAGCAATGCCAGTGAGTTGTGGGCTAAACTCAATATAACTGATACATTAGATGTGGTCTCTAATCCCAGCCGATAGTTCAATTATGCATTAAAAGGTTCATTCTGCTAACCGTGCAGATGTTCTCTGTACTGCTGTGAAAACCAATATCCAACGCAGACGAGATTAATCTTTCAGGACATTAAAATTAACTAAAAACACAAGTGGGAATTCTTGTCAGGAGTCCAGAAATGGCCTCTTAATCTGTAGGAGACTCTGGGGGACGTTTTATCAGTTCAGAAAAGCCACTAAAGCAGATCCACAGCCCATCAATGAGAGGACGGGAAACAGAACGAGCCAAAGAACAGTGATGGAAGAAGAGTGTGGTTTTGTGTAGCTCCATCTGTTGAGGACCCTGATTGGTGTCTTTGTGTTTCCAGTTCATGCATTTCTGTTGCGTAGATGTCCCCGAGTGACTACACCACCGACATCCTGATGTTCAGGAGAGCAAGAGTTCAGCTCTGGTGCCATTTCATTTAAAGTCCTCCAACACAAATCGATAGGGACCAATCAGGCCTGAGAGCACGATGGTTTTATCAGGGCCAGGAAACCATTACTAATAATCTGCCCGGCCCTCTGGTCGGTCAGAGTATGAAAAGAAACCACGTCCTTCAACAGTACTCAGCACAAGACTCCATTTCCATGTGATGAGAACAAAACTTACACCTTTAGTCCTTGAAATCATCACAGACCTCCCACCGCTGTCACTTTAAGAAAAAATTAAGTTAACGAGAATCTAATTATACCAACTTCCACTTCCTACACAAGACTTAATTTATAGAGTTGAAATGATCATCAACAGTTTCTATAGTTCTTCAAATCAGTGGTCCTCAAACTTGTGAACCAAGGACCACATCATTAATGGCCCATTCACACTATGACGTGAAGTGGCTGACGCTGGCTCGGTCCAGGGGTCTAAATTTCCTGTCTTCAACGCAGGTCGACATACCTCAGCGGCGACGGTGACGGCCCACCAACCCACCATAACGCACTTCCACCTTCAAAGTCAGAGGGCGAGCGCACCGGCAGCGCACTCTGCAGGGGTGCAGCACAGACTTTCTCCTGCGCTCTTAATCTGACATCTCATCCGTGTTCACTCCATGCAGCTTTACTTCCTGTTTCTGTCTTTCCGGGTTCACGTGCCTCTGCACTTCCGCATCTCATTGTTTACTGGCCTTTATAATCCCTGTTGGAGTGTTTCCTCGTGGCCAGATTGTCTAGCTTTATGCATGCTCTGTCGCATTGTTTCCTTGTGTTTGCCTTCGTGTTTTGGACGCACGCTGCCTTCCTGTGTTTGCTGATTTTTGCCTGCTGTTCCTGGTTTTGGTCGCCTGTTATGTTTGCTCTTTGTGCTCTGAACCTCATTACTCTTCTGCTGCTCCCTCTCAGAAAACTGTAGCCGACTGGACTGATCTCCTGTGTTCTTGACTACTGCCTGAGTAAGCGACCAAGAGAACTGTTTACTGGACAAAAGACTATTGAACTGTTTGTGAGCGCTGTGACGCTACTAGCTGCTGCTGGTACAATAAAGTCAGCTTTTCCTCACTTACATTGTAGTTTTCTGCGGAATGATCCTCTGTGAGAGTCATTACAGCCGTCTGTCTTCAGCTTCACTTTTTCCTCTTCCTAAACAGCTGTTTATCCTTTAAAGTGACTCGTATTTTGATGCATACTTTACTTATCAAAATGTGCCTGTTGCCATGGCTCAACATATTCTCATGTTTCATATGATATCACACTAAAAGTTAAGCACACTATTTCATGCATATTTCTACGAATTGCCACATGTATCCGTAACGTGCATTTTGCATTTGGTGTTCAGAAACGCATGTTTCTTTTCCATTTGGCGGGACTTACCCTTCCGTCACCATAATTACAATTCTTGCGAGAGGACAAAAGCCAGCAGCAGCATTCAATAACTCAATGGAAACGCTATCATTTTTATCGATATTCTGAAAATATCACCAAACTTTTGCACAAATCTGTAATGGAAACCCGGCTACTGCCTTCCAGTGGAGGAATACGTGGAATATGTACAAATTTGACTGAAATGTATTGACAAATATGTTTGAATTTTTGTGCATTACTTTTTCATATGTTTTACCCCAAGTTTTTCGTGAGAATAGGCTGCATGGCTAAACAAAATGACACGTCAATCAAATTCTCTGTTAGCTGCTGTCGAATTATAGTGAAGGACTTTCAAATTTAAAGCCCTCCCGGAAATGATATCAGGAAGTAAGAGTGCTAAATACTTGCCCGGGGGCTACGTTGTGCTTATGTTGGATTTCATTTGAGATAGATGTCGTAAAATCTCATACTTGGGCTCATTTTGTTCCAGAGAAGGTTAGCTTTGCACAGATATCCATATATTGCTATTTTATTGGGAAAACATTGTAACTGTTACTTACAGGGAACTGGACCCGCCCATGAGCCACTCTGGTTTTAAAGGGTTAAACCGTAGCATGAACTCTCTTTGGGTTTGGTGCAAAAAAAATCCATTTTGGTCCTCAGGCTGGAGGTTTGCAATGAGGCTCATTGGTCTCCGGCTCACGTTTTTCTTCATGCTTGTGGTTCTGCGTGTAAATCGGCGCCGCTGGTGGCTGCAAAGTGTTAATCAGAATTAACCACCAAGCTTTCTAATTAACAGCTTTGTTTCAAGAGCAACATTGACTCCCACATTGTGCTCTAATTTGTATTTACATCGTCCTTCCCTCAGTTCAGTTGGAGCTGTGAAAACAATCCTAATTATTTAAAGTTTTGGCACCACTGTGATAGACAGCTTGCGTTTGTACCTCATGGATGAAACATCAAGTAGATTTGAATAATTCCCCGTGCCCCCGCTCCTCTATGGGATTTATAATTCAGGCTTTTGTGTAAAATCTAAATTCCAGTGATGCAATCTGAATTAGTCAAACACGGCAGCACAGGTGGTTATGAAAATGTCTCTCCAGCGTACGGCCGTGTGATGAGCGCCGGAGCACCGCCGGCTCCCTGTGCACTCTTTTCTGGACTAAATGAACCGTGACTCGCCCGCCAAATAATTAATTTTTCATCTTCGCCCTCCTCCACCACCGCTCTGATCTGAACTCTTGGCTTCTGAATGTCACAGTTCAGGGAATGAAACTCTAATAGGTTTCTTGTTGCACCTGTTTTTTTTCTGAGAATAAGGGAATAAAAATGGAAGACAAAAACAACACCCATCCAGTCTCTGTTGAAATCTTCTCTTTCCTCCTGTTTTTCCCCCACAATTCCTCTCTCTGTCGCTGCCTGGCGTGCACTGTATTAATCAGACTGCGGCTTAGCGGTGTAAATAAAATCAGCAAAGCACTCTAGCTGAACATTGCATTGGGCTGGGGAGGGGGTTTGGATAGAGTTGCAGCAGTCCAGGTTTGCCCGTCAGCCATGGTGGCATTCTCTGCAGACTACTTACCTGCAACATGGGCGGAGTCGCAGCGTAGAGATGCTTGATGATGAAATGACAAATTAGTTTGAACTGAACGACGCCAGAGAGCTGTTTCTCCTCATTCAAACACATCTGGATTTCCTACATTTCCCATCATGCCTTTGGTCTTTGAGGTGTCTGACCTTGCTCCAGTCCAAAACCAACAGCCCAGCAGATAGGAAGAAAAATCGTGCACATTTTAATAAAAGCATGAAACTTGGTATTCATCTAATATATGACCATACTTGAAAATTTAGCTTTAGTGCCAAGCTGAATTTGCTTCCTGTCATCTGTGGTGGCCATTTTCCAAAATGGCATCCGATCGCGGCATTTGGATCTTTAACGTGCCATATCTTTGGATGTATTAGACATAGAAGCATCATTTTTAGGTCTACTTATAGGTTTTCATGGTCACAGATCCTGAAAAACACCCCCTGGAACCTCTCAGATCAATATTTTATCATTTCATAAAAATAACCGTTGTTTTCACATATTTCAAGGCCGGGACTTCAAGATGTCTGTCGTCACCGATCATCCAGCCCTCGAAAATTGGCAAGAAAGCATAATACATTCTTCTCTCATAATTAAGATATTTCTAATTAAGCAATTAATAAATCTGGTTCTTTGCTCTGGACCATTTCAATTATGCCCGTTGGCTTCCAGTCCATATCCAAGACATGATAGCACTACAAAAGCTGCACCCCTCGATCTATGCTGAGTTCTTGAGAGGATCTTTCACAGTCAAGAAAACAACCCATGCCTTCTCTAAAATCACAATAGATCAAGCACATGAACAGAACAATGCTATGTGAAAGATGACGGTGGAGCTGTAGGATTAACAGAGAACCCAGCTGCACTTCAGAGATGGATGGTCAGCGGACCAGAAATGGCCCGTCTGATCAATGATTTTGAAACATCAGTCAGCCAAGCACAGAACACACCAGATGTGCGCCACCATGAACAAAGGCCTGGCATACAGCATGCTTTCCTAAAGGACATTGCAGCCATGAAGGCCAGTTTGGATGAGCTTGTAAATCCATTCCTCGAAACGAGTGGGGATTTGCTGGTGTTGGACACAAAAGATGTGATGGATGAGTCTGCTGTGCATACCTTAAATCGGATCAAAGATCTTGGCTGTGAGCAGTACGACAACTTTGTGAAGGAGCGACTCGTGGACTTGACAACACCACTTGATGCCACAATAAAGAACAATCTACATATCTTCAAAGACACCGAAGAGGTCGAAGGCACAGGAACGTCTATCAGAACTGAAAAGTGACCGCAATCTCTTTTCACATCTCTATGTTGCCTGCCAGGTGCGTGATGGGAACCTGGAAGAGTTCTTCACCCATGAAAACCAGAGTTATCCTCCTTCGTTATCGGATGGTGGAAAACTCAGATCAGGTACAAAGTCTGATATAGTTCACTGTCTGGAGGAGTCGGTAAATGACTTAGAGGATGCCAGCCACGATGTCGAAGTTGTCTTGTTGGACGGTGCAGCCATAGTGCACATGCTGAAGCCTAGGTCTGCAAAGACATTCAAAGAGTACTCGCAATCAGTATTCATCCCCTATGTTGAAACACAGCTGTCCAAATCACAGAGAGTAGACATCATCTGGGACACATACAGAGCAGATTCACTCAAAGAGCAAACCCGTGACCGACGAGGAAAAGGTGTGCGTCGACGAGTCGAACCCCACAATGCAATCCCCAAGAACTGGAACGAATTTCTCAGAGTGGCCGAGAACAAAATGGAGCTGTTTGCTTACCTCAGCGGAGAAGTCATCTCTATCCCCACCACCAAACAAATCATCTCCACTCTCAGTGACAAAGTTATTTGTCGGGATTCAACATCAAGTGAAGGAATGAGTCCTTGCTCTCACGAAGAGGCTGACACCAGAATAATGCTCCATGTTGCTGATGCAGCAAAACAGTACAGGAATATTCTTATCCATACAGTGGACAGTGATGCAGTTGTTCTAGCCGTATTTACCTTTGACTGACAACATCTTTGGCTAATCTGTGGGTAGCATATGGAACTGGACGATCATTCCGACTCATTCTGCTGCACAGCATCCATGCTGCAATCGGTCATGAGAAAAGCCTCACGCTGCCGATGTTCCATTCTATAACCTGCTGTGACACAGTGTCAGCTTTCAGCGGAAGAGGAAAGCGAACTGCCTGGGACACGTGGAATCTCTACCCAGAAATCACCACAACATTTGCAGTACTGATGGACAGACCGACACTTTCTGATGTCGATGATGTCATGGCCACCGTGGAGAGGTTTGTCATCCTGATGTACGACAAAACAAGCAAGAAGAGTACCGTGAATGATGTCCGAGTAGACCTCTTCGCACGCAAAGGACGAGATGTCAGTAACATCCCACCTACACGAGGTGCTCTGCTGCAGCATGTGCGGAGAGCAGTATTCCAGGCTGGCCATTGCTGGAGCCAATCTCTCAAGGCAATGATGAACCTTCCACAGCCCGAGAGATGGGGATGGACTAGTACCAGTGTAGGGACATGGGATGTGGTGTGGAGTACGCTACCGGAAGCAAGCAAAGTGTGCCAGGAACTTCTCCGATGTGGTTACAACAAAGGGTGCCGTGCCAGCTGTAAATGCAGGAAAGCAGTTCTTAGCTGCACTGCCTTGTGCAAGTGCGGAGGATCTTGCACATAAACTGACTAACTGATCTTGCATAGTATGCATACATGCCTTTTGATGACACAACAATACCTGTTTAAACATCTTCATATGTCTTGTCATAGTACTGATACTACTGTCTGAAATATAATACTGATATTTACTTCACATTTCAAACTGGTTGTTCTGCTGTTTCAAAATTGTGGCTTTCAATGTGAAAATATATCACTGTAAAAAAAACCTTGATTTGTTCAGTGTTTTTCCTTTTGGTATAGAGGTCGAATATGGATTATATTTTTGGTCATTTAGTAAACAGAGGGGTTTTGCCCATTAGTATCAACAACATTGATAATTGATATTTTTTGGTACCGAATTGAATTGATCCACTTAGTTTGTTGAGTGGTCAAATAATGTATGTAGATCCTGGTCATTATAAACAATGGCTGATACACTGTATCTTGAAAATGATGACAAAATATTGATCTGAGAGGTTCCGGGGGGTGTTTTTCAGGATCTGCGACCATGAAAACCTATAACTAGACCTAAAAATGATGCTTCTATGTCTAATACATCCAAAGATATGGCACGTTAAAGATCCAAATGCCGCGATCGGACGCCATTTTGGAAAATGGCCGCCACAGGTGACAGGAAGCAAATTCCGCCCTGGCACTATAGCTAATTTTATAATTATAATAATTTTCAAGTATGGTTATATATTAGATTCATACCAAGTTTCATGCTTTTATCACAAAGTGCACGATTCCAACAAAAAGGTGTACTTATCCGCTCAGCTACAAGAGCTGGAATTAATGAGGATGAAGGTATTCTTGATTGTCCAACTCTGCCCACTAAAAAGAGGGGCTGGATCCAAGCACCTTTGTTGCGAAGGGGGGATGACGCCATCTTGCTCTTAACCTGACCATTGGGCGCTGATTGGCCGAGAGCTCCTACATCATCATCACGACCAAGCTGTCGCACAAGCAGGGCTACGTTATTTTATTAACACACAAGTACAACAAGATTTCAAACTAAAACAACTCGAATGCTTAGAGTCGGGCAACAACTGCATCACTGTTTCCACAGCACCCTCTGATGGTCACAGTATAAATGGCACGTGTGTCACCCGTCTGTGTCTGAGGCCTGTGGAGTTTTAAAAAAAGAGTTAAAAAAAAGAGTTTAAAGATTAATAAAAAAAAATCAT